>CAJNOP010001209.1:20711-43441 GCA_905250075.1 Rotaria sp. Silwood1
CAAAAAGCAGAATTTTTCTGCTAAAAGCAGAAGAGGTGGCAACTCTGGTTAAATCCTAGAAGAAAGTTTTTTTGTTTGTCTAGAATTTTCTAAAGATTTATATTGATACTGACTTGAGCTTTAGACTAGAAACAATACTTTTATGATTATATCTTGAATGAACAGTTGAAAACTACTGCAATTCAAATATTACTTTTAATGTACATAATCATTACATTGACTTTTTTTTGTTAAATAGTTCTTTTTGGAACATACAAATCGTTTCATAACACCTGCTCATAGTTTGGATTATGTATGTAAAAATATTAGAAGTAGACTTTTCTTTATGTCAATAGAACCGATGAAGTTAATAAAAAATGTCATGCAGTTTTATAAACTTCCTAAAAATAATAACATTTTTGCTCATTCATTTCTTCCATTGTGCATCTGGGTATTATCTCTGATAAATCCTTTTTTTAAATTATAACATTCGGAATGAATGAATTGATTTGAGATTTTGTTTTTTCTAAACGTTTTCAACAGGAAGAAATTACTTTAAAGGCGTCTCCATCTTCTCTTTATCTGAAAACACTACTTTTGTGGGTTCGAGGTTTCCATCTTTAATGCATCCGCGAACTGTTCCTTACTTAATACTTAATCGAAAGGAATTTACGACTATTCGAGGACGTGAGTGTTAGTTGGAAAGGACAATACAACCATGTTCACATCCACAACCATTGCCAGTCATGTATTTCGTTCCTTTTACAATGTGCGATTGAAATTTCCTTAGCAATAGGAACCAAAACTATCAAAGTTTTCTAGAAAATTTAGTGAACGCACAAGTAAGTTCCTTTCCAAACATAGGATCTGTTAGGTATTTTAGTTTTAGCTCCCATTAAGTGAAGCTGAGATTTCTTTCAGAACCGAATAGCTGATAAAGAACGTAACTGCTTTAGTAAGACATTGTGTGGCTCTTGAATGTCATGACAGATATGAGAAGAGTGTAGGTGATTATGAGTGGGTATGCCAGAATATAAGACTAACACTCACACTCTTCAGAGAATATTGCTTTTCATACTGAAGTGTTGCTGAAGTGATGGATCATAATTCGTGCAACCTACAAATAACTCTGATGATCTTACCTTTCTTGATACTATCAGATTCTGTAGCTTGCTCTTTAATCTCAAGCGATTTTTTGCGCAATTGCACACTTTTGTCGTAGTCACCTTGCTGCGAAGCGATTAGACTGAGAATGGCATACAAATTGCGAAGTGAAGAGTCATTCGACGAAATTTCTTCTAGCAAACGACTGTAGTACTTCCAAGCCAGATCAAGTTTGCCCATCGTCCATAATAACTTGCCCAACGACCGCAGACTCGTCTCTCCAGTGCCGTTTTGCTTCTTCATGTCTGCAAGAACTTCTTTCAAGTTGTGTTCGTCCTCACCACACAAGGACATCTTTATTATCCATACTTTGTCACCATCCCGATCAATAGAGTTGAGACGAAAAATGGAGCCAAGCATAAAAAGTACCTCGGACTCATCAGCAAAATGGCTCAAGGTACTGATGTCAGCAAATGGTTTCGTAGAGACCACCTTCGGATCAGCATCAATGACGAACAGAACTCGTTGTAAATTGATCTGCTGTGTCTTATCACCGATATAGAAATCAGCTATAAGATGTTGCTTACTGGTGGAAAGAAAAGAATTTACAGAAACGAACTGGCCAATGTTTTGTTTGAGATTATCTATCTCATCGATTGACATTAACTGACTGCGATAAACTCTAACAGGATGCTGAGATTGATAATGCTTCAACTGACAATATATATCAGCAATGAATGAACGATATAAGAAGATCATATCTATATTTTGGTTGCGTAAAGCCGCATTCAGAGTCTTGTAGAAGAACGATTCACGAGTGTACCACCACAAAGCCTTGTCGGATGTGTAATCATTTTCAAATTCACGTAAATTGTCGAGTTCGATACGATTCCCTTTGTATTCATTCTCACAACAAGAAATGAGTGCTTTTCTATCCTTCTCATCGGGTTTCAATCGAAGGAGACAATCGATAAGTGATTGAGAAAAAACAAATTGACCATTGATTTCTGTGGTAGACTTTCCTGCATCACCACTGGTAGTGAACATGCTGATTGCCAGTGATTCATGCATCTTCATCTGATTCTTATGATCCGCTTTAATTTGAGTAACCAGATCTTCTGGTTCACTAGTGACCTTTACCTAAATTGGCAGAATAAAAAACGACTGAAACTTTTCAGACCAACTCTACCTTGACGAACTCATTTGCCCATTGTTCATCACTCTTCTTGTCTATGGAACTAACATAGATTGCTGAGACTTGTCGAAGTTTATGAATGGAAGGTACTAATTGTCGACCTAACTGACTACTAACAATGAGCACTAGTCGGTCATGTTTTGGTCTTTGCTGTATGTATTGTTCACATTCTTCTTCATTTTGAAATTTTTTGACATAGTTGATGATTGGACGTAGTATTTGCTGTGTATCTTGATTCTCTTCGTGGTGAACATTTTTGTCAAGCCAGATAAGACTGAATATTCCAAGATGATCATCATTGTCATTGATAAGAGAGTCAACAGAAGGCAGACTTGTCATGGCCATCTGGATAGCTAGAATCAATGAAAGCGCAGTTCATTCAAAGCTTGTCTCATCGATTCGAGATGCGAACACACTTCCTTTTGGGCATTCACGGAAGAAAAGGAATATTCTTATCAAGGACGTTACCGACGGATATGACTCACCGTCTCAGGGAGATATACCTGTTACAGAGGTACGAGCAAAACGAATTTGTGCAAACAAAAACACTTCTATCTTCCACGATGAGCTCACTCAATATTTCTAGCAACACAGCTGTTTCCAGTCTAACTCTTTTATTTACTAGTACCGCTACAACATTACACCCTGCTATCTTATTTCTAGTAGCTAAAACTGATAAACAGAGTAAGAAAAAAAGATGCCGCCAAATCATGCTCGATATAGACAACAGGAAAGAATTGAGATGACTGAAAAGATCAAACAAATATGAGATAGCTACGAAATAAAGAATGGATGCGACTAATATCCATTTTTTGAAAAAAGCCGCTTCGGGAGAATGCTTATAACTTTTGAAAGAAACGTGATAGAGACCTGCGGTTTTCACCGTTTGAAAGGGAACACCGAGGCACGTCGATCTACGGTAGAAATCCTGATCTGGCCAGTGGTCAGTCATGGTCAGTTTTTGATGATCATTTTCAAAAGGATGCACTGAAAATTTTTCTCATTGAATTTTGAATTCAAAGGTGACTATTCGATAGAAAAAATTGTTCTCTTTCAATCTGTAGAAGGCAGAGCTCGATAGCTTCTTTCGTTGATGCGCTGTAAGTATTCTGCTGAGAGCCTCAAAATCGGCCAAACGACCTCCAACCACCTTGAAATATGTCAAGATAGGGGTAAGCAGCCATGCTGAGTCTAGCGATGATAGTTATTTTTAGTTTCAAAGTGGTCTCAAGTCACTAAAGCAAAATTTTCAACATATCCACACTTTACCAACATTTGTTCAATATAGCGGCTAAATGCTGGAATTTCGAAAATCTTTCTTTAGTGACCTGAGACCGCTTTGAAACTAAAAATAAACATCATCGCTAGACTCAGCATGGCTGCTTACCCCTATCTTGACATATTTCAAGGTGGTTGGAGGTCGTTTGGCCGATTTTGAGGCTCTCAGCAGAATACTTACAGCGCATCAACGAAAGAAGCTATCGAGCTCTGCCTTCTACAGATTGAAAGAGAACAATTTTTTCTATCGAATAGTCACCTTTGAATTCAAAATTCAATGAGAAAAGTTTTCACTGCATCCTTTTGAAAATGATCATCAAAAACTGACCATGACTGACCACTGGCCAGATCAGGATTTCTACCGTAGATCGACGTGCCTCGGTGTTCCCTTTCAAACGGTGAAAACCGCAGGTCTCTATCACGTTTCTTTCAAAAGTTATAAGCATTCTCCCGGAGCGGCTTTTTTTTTAAAAAATGGATATTAGTAACTGGCATACATTAACAAATCGATCGATTTAAATAAAATCGATCATGATTGTCAATATTAATCTATCTCAATGGCTTCCAATATTTTCAGCGTCTTGGCGTTAAGTATATGACATTCAACATGATTTCTTTTGCATTTAGAATCTTCTTAATTAGTTACTCACTACTGTTAAGTTATTAAACTCACATTGTTCTTCGTAATGTAAATGATGTTTTGCAGTTGATAGATTTTTTTTCCAACTTACACTGTTAGTTTGTCTTTTTTTCGAATGATTCATATCTTAGTTTTGCAGCATGTGAAGGCTTTATTTTCTGCTGCTATTTGTGTTGTTATTCTTCTTTTTCGCTTTTTTACAGTTCTTATCAAATAAGTGCTCTATGAGAACGACTGCACATAGTAGTAACAGAACCTTCACCGAATGAAAAGACGATGAGTGATAACAAAGCAGCAATAAAACATGCTTTTTCAATGACATTCATTTCGTAAAGAATACATAGATTAATATTTGTTTCTGTATAATTTGAGGTAGTTAACATTGTTCAAATATAGTCAGTGGCTAGGGATAAGACATTTCAGTGCATCTCTATTCGAGGAGTCAATTATTGATAACTAATGGGACACAACCGTCCTAAAAAATTTTGCACATCATTTCATGCTGAAATAAATAACATTTACATGACCAAGGGGGAAACGGCTGATTCCGGACAATAGAATCACCTGGAGTCATCGGAATCAGTCGGAATCAATGGAATCAATCGGAATTTTCCGGAATCACTCAGCGTCATCATGGGATCAATAGGAATCTAGTTTTCAGAAAAGTGCTCCATGGTAATTGGGGGATGGAGAATCCAATAGTGTCAAACTTGAAACTTGAATTCAATTATTGAAAAGCTTTTTCAACTATTCAGCTATTCAATAATTGAATAGTTGAAGTTCAATTATTAAACTATTCAAGTATTCAATTATCTCTTTTCTTGACACACACACCTACTACGGTGATGTGTGTGTATGTTTGCCTCTGTCGTCTGTTCCCTCAGTCCTTTCGTGGCACCCATCCAGGCCAATCACGCTCGGCAGTAAACGGTCGTTCACTAACCAAATACGGCGAATAACGGCAACTGTTTACGTTAGCTATTTACGGCAGCAGTAAACGATGATTTACAGCATATTACGACAATCGTACACTGTGCCCGTAAAAGTTCATCGTAAACTAGTGCCGTAACAATACGGTGAGTGTATACTTTGGTCGAAAAACAATCTAAGGCATCGTATATGTCAGCCGTTTGCGGCGGCTGTTTACAATAGTTGTACCTGATGCTTTATGGCATGCTACGACAATCGTAAAAATTGACCATAAAGTGTCGCCATATACGGCTAGCGTGACAACACGACGACCGTATACGCTGGTATTATAAAATGTCGTAGAACAGAGTGCACGTGAGCAGTATACGGTAGACTCTTACGGCAATCCTAAACGATATTTTACGATGATTTACGGCCGATGTAAATGATTGCCACAAGCAGCCACCGTGTACGACTTGTGTAACAATACGCCGACCGTATACGTTCATCGCACAATATCGCGAGGCATCGTCTGTGTCTATTGTAATTCGTTCCATATAGAATCACTATTCGTTATTGTATTTTACCGCAAACGCTCGTTAATGTTCGCGAATTTCCATTATTGAATGTCAAAAACATACTCGCGATGAATTATACAAGTAGACAGATAATAGAAGTTGCACTACCACAAAGTCAAGAAAGTCTCAGACTTTTCTTTCTGATATGAGCAATACTCTTAAAAAGGGTGTGGGTGGGTCTGGGTGTGGATGCTTTTCCTCTTCCACTTAACATACCCACATCCACACCCATACCCACCCCCCCCCCCCCCCCACCGCCACACCCACAATCCCACCCACACCCACACCCTACCATATAAAGGGCTGCATCACGTACAAGTCCTCATTTCAATTCATATTTGGATATGACTAACAAGTATTAACAATGGATTTTTGAGTAGTATTATTTGATCAAAAAAGAATCTTTTTTAATCTTTCTCAGTCTCACCCCCCACTATATAAAGGGCTGCACCACGTGCTAGTTCTCATTTGAATTGAGATCCAGGTATAAGCGACAAGTATGAACAATAGGTTTTTGAGTAGTATTATTTGATTAAAAAAGAATCTTTTTTACTCTTTTTCAGTCTCAACCCCTACTATATAAAGGGTTGCACCAGGTGCTAGTGGTTATTGGAACTGAGATTGAATTATAAGCAACAAGTATCAACAATGGATTTTTGAGTAGTATTATTTGACCAAAAAAGAATCTCTTTTTGTCTGTTTCAGTCTCACTCCGGCTATATAAAGGGGTGCACCACGTGCTAGTTGTCATTTGAATTGAGATTGAGGTATAAGCAACAAGTATGAACAATGGTTCTTGAGTAGTATTATTTGATCAAAAAAGAATCTTTTTTAGTCGTTTTCAGTGTCACCCCCCTACTACACTGTAAAAGAAAAGGTAATTTATCCAACCCTCCAAAAAGGTTTCGTAGGTGTTCTAAAAGCTTCCAAATGCGTCCAAATGCTTAAAAAAATGGTTGTTAAAATCTACGAAACCTTGAAAGGATCTGTCCGCGAGTACACCGTCCGAACAATCTCCTACGAAACCTATTTAAGTTTCGTACAGCGAAAAAAGGTTTCGTACGAAAATACGAAACCATGATAGTGTCCTAGTAAACCTTATGGCTTCGTATAAAACTATAGTGCGAAACCATAGGGTTTACTAGAAAACTATGAAGGTTTCGTAGGAGATGGTTCGGACGGTATACCCGCGAACAGATCCTTTTAAGGTTTCGTAGATTTTAACAACCATTTTTTTAAGCATTGGAGACATTTGGAAGCTTTTAGACAGCTACGAAACCTTTTTGGAGGGTTCGGTAAACTATCTTTTTTTTACAGTGTATGTAAAGGGCAGCACCACGTGCTAGTTGTCATTTGAATTGAGATTGAGGTATAAGCAACAAGTATGAGCAATTGATTTTTCAGGAGTATTATTTGATGAAAAAAGAATTCTTTCAGTGTTTTTGAGTCGCACCTAGGGGACGACAAGCTCAGCTCAGTTCCGCTCAGAAGAACAACTGTTCGAACAGCTCTTTTGAGCTGAGCGGAACTGGTGAACTGGTTCGTTTGAGCTATGAGCGGTGTTCCCAAAACAGAACACTTTTGTTCCGTTTTTGCGAATTAATTCCCATAAAAGAACAAAATTGTTCTGTTTTTGGGAAATAATTCCCGTAATAGAACAAAAGTGTTCTGTTTTGGGAACACAGCTCACAGCTCAAACGAACCGGTTCACCAGTTCAGCTGAGCTCAACAGAGCTGTTCGAACAGTTCCTCTGAGCGGAACTGAGCTGACATTCTCGACCCCTAGTCACACCGCCCACTATATAAAGCGCCGCACTACGTGCTCGTGGTCATTTGAATTGAGTGTCAGGTATGACTAGCAAGGATAAAAAGCCTTTTTTTTGAGAGGTATCATTTGATGGAAAAAGGGTTTTTGTAGACTTTGTGCGTCCCACGCCACTCTATATATAGAGGCAGACGGTGAGCTATTGGTTGTTGCAGTTTTGAAAAAACTACCAGGAACAACGAGCAGAAGTCTATCGTGGTTAATGAAGTATTGCTGTGGAAACAGCTACTTTGATCAGGTTTCTGTGTCGTGTGGAAGGAAAGATGGTCCGAGTTTTTTTGTAGAGATTTATAGAACTTTTTCCACTACACCACCGATTTGAGCGGAAATTGGGATGGCTGAAGATTGTGTTTTTTTATGCAAGACGTATTATAAGGGAACAGTTGCCAATATACAAATTTGTTAGTGTAGAATCGTTCAGTTGAAAGAGAAAATTATTTCTTTGCTTTTCACATCCCCTGTCACAGTTTCCAAGCTGACAGAAAGATCTTCGAGAAACTCTCTAGCTTGAAAACGACTAATGGTCTATGTTTTTTCGCGCTACGGAATCTCAGAGTACAAGTCTTAACACGTCTGAAACAGAATCTTTCTTTCGTGTTTCCAGTCGTCAGGGGGATCGTAAAAAAGTCTGCAAACCTCCTAGAATGCTCGCCATCGAGTCTTTTTCAACCTTTTCACACTGTTACAGGCAGCTCTCTTCCGACGGAAACACTGTGAAAATACTCTGGATCGCGTCTCAAGCGCGACTTTTTTGAGAGCTTTTGGGACTTGTATAAGTACCTTTCTGCGAGAACAGAAAGTGTCACAACCTTGTAAAAATGTCTTTCTCTTGGCGAAAAGGACACAATTCAATCTTAATCGATCTTTGTTTTGAAACTTTTCGAAGGACCTTTCTGAGCCCGCAAAAATGGATCACTTCAGTCTTAATTTGGCTCTTTCTCTCTGCAAGGAAAAGTCTCAATAAGTCTGAAAAAGTCTTTTTCTGTGTGCCCCAAAAAGCTTTCGATACGTCTGAAAGAGTCTTTTTCTATGGTCCCAAAAGAGTCTCAATAAGTCTCGAAAAGTCTTTTTCTATGGTCTAGAATAAATCTCAATGAGTGTCAAAACAGTCTGATACGGTTGAGGTGCTCATTGTGTGCTGGAACTGTTGATGTTGTATACGTTTAACTCACTGTCCTGTACGGCCATAGACGGTAGCGATACGGTCGTGTACGGCGACGGATACGGACTTGTACGTCGGCGCCGGTTCTGTGGCAAGCTGTGATTACGATCGTATACTGTCGGCGTGCTACACCGTACACGGTACGGCGAAATAAGGCCGTAATACGGTCCCACGAAATACGGCGGATATACGGCCGTATTTGAGCGTAAATCCGCCGTATACGGCCGTTTCTGTTCACCGTAATGCTCGTTCTGGGTACTAGTATTAAATATGGATTGATCTGTACTTGTTGATCGATATGATATTCTTCTCGGTAATTTTAAATCTGTTGATGAGTACATTTGTTTTCAATAACATTGCATAGCTCTGTTATGCCTAAATATGCTTCCGAACTATTAGTTCCATTATAAAGATTTTCATTAAATGTATATGCAATAGTATTTATTGGGTGTGGGTGTGGATGTGGAGCGCGGATATGGAGATGCACGATGAAAGCATTCACTAGCATACCCATACTCATACTCGCCCTCCATCCCATATTGCTGGGTCATTAGTCATTGTCTCACTAATTTTTGTTGGTTTATTGTCAGAACTCAAAAAAAAGATTCCAGGACAAGCCAAAAACTTTCTAGAAAAATACTCTGTTGACTGTAAAAAAAAACATTTAATCTCAAAGCAACCAATTAATTCGATCGTAGCAGTGTCTCTTTCGAGTCGATCATGTGTAACATGACAATGTTTGAGCAAAACGTTGTTACAAAAGCAAGTTTATACATCAGTTTTTTCTCTTTGGTTGTTTTCTCGAATAAAATCATCGTAGCTTGGCGGTAGTAAAGATTGTTGCTCCATTATAATTGTTGTAGAGCTGTGCCGTGCCACGTCATCATATGCTGGTGGCGAACTTAAAGTTTGTTGTTGAACTGAATTTGTTATTGCTCTTCCAATATTACAATGATCATTTTCTGGTAGTTGCTGTTGTGTTGAGCCTATTGAATTTCTTAGCGACGTATCTTCGATCGTAGTTTGTGTCCCTAGATGTTGTAAATTATGGTTTTCTATATTTTGCTGTGATGTCATTGAATACATTGGTAAGGAAATAGGTTGTGTTGATGTATGCAATGTTTGTATAGTTGAATTGTTGTTAATGACAGGATTCCTAGGTTGAAAATTGTTGAGACGACAAATAAGTAACAATAGAACTAAGAATAAAAGTAGACACATGAATAAAAAAGGTGTCATCGACTTTGTTTTTCGTGGTGTAGTAGAAAGCGATTTACCACAAACACCATAAGTCTCACAGCTTTCCGACTCTACAAAAACGATACGATGGCAAATAAAAAAAGATATACAGATGAGCGTTCTATCATTTAGCTTACTAGGACAGCACCAATGGCTTGGCCATACACCACACGTTTTTACTAGAATAAAATACAAAGAAAAGTGTATATGAAATTTTTGTCTTATGTCCTTATAACTGATACTTGAAAAAAATCTTGCTTAAGAAATGCATCTACAAGAAAGTACCCATATTTACAAAAATAGCAATCCATTACTCTCAACCGTAGTCACTCATGAATTTTACTTGCAAAAAGACGCATAAATTTTATATTCGCAAGAGATTAAATGCAAATGAAGCATTTCAGCATTAGATCGACATCTGATACTGCTAACGGGATACACCTTTTCTAATAAATACCGATTGACTGAATTGAATGATGACAATCGCAGGCTGTCATCTTAGTAAGAAAAGAAATTAGTTGTGTTTTTCTCTCCTTTGGAATAACTGTATGTTTAATTACTTCCAAGAGAGAACTTGATCTTAATCTTGTGTTTCAATGGTTGCACAGGCTAAAAAAGAAGTGGTTTAAAGCTTTGATTCAGATGTCAAATACAAGATGTGGATGAATTCTAACTATTCCAATAAAAAATTATGTCAGAGCTGTCAGTCTTGAAAAGGATACTTCTGAAAACGTGATGAATTTGAAAGATATTTGGAAACTTTGTTAATTATACTAGTCGATAGCCTATTCAGTTCAGCACAAAATGAGATGCCAATCAAGATCTATAATATTATACGGCAGACTTATACATTTCATGAAATTGCCGACATAATTCGATGAAAGATTTCACGTGAAAGATGAATTTTGGGTCCTTGTTCTATTTTCTACATTGATCTGTGATAAAACATCGTATCAAATTGGTTGACATCCCCTATTGTACAAACTTTAATGAGTTATAGACTGATATGATCTACACATTTTCATAATACTTTTTAAATCACTAAGCGTCTCAATTATTTCCTTCTCAAGCTAATTTTTTTCTATATACGTTTTTTTATTGAAATATTTCAAACTCATCAAGGTCTTCCATTTGACACTCAACTCAAGGCTTTTCGGTAAGTTCTTTAGCCTGCATACATTCAATGATATAGATATTTTCCTTTAGAAAATGGTGAATAATGAATTTTTATGATAAAAGAATAAAGTGCGGGTAAACATTTGTATATTGTGACAGAGATCCTACGAATTTAGCCATGCTTTAAATAAGGTAATTGGAAAACTGTTTATGTTGTAATTGTTTAGAATAAAACGAAAAAAAGTAGCATAGTCTCTTCTAAGACAAACAGAAGAACTGACTAGATGGTATCGACAATACTAGTGATTCTCAATGGCGATCGAAACTCAGTCTAAATGTGTGATGGAATCCACTTGAAAAACATTACCTTCAGGTGAACGGCATGTGTTTTGTCTGTCGATTCTTTCGTTCATTTCTTTTATAAAATCATCAAGAAATTTCAAGTGATGAGAAATGTTTGTAGCTGTAATCGGAGTTGTTGTTCGAACTTTAGTATTAAATTTTTCATAAGATGCATACGAAGTAAATACCGATGACCTGTTGTTGGTAGAAAAAGAAGAAGGAACGACTAAAAATTTCGGTCTATTCGTCGTTGTTGCTGTCAATCGATTTTGGTAAAAATAATTTGACTCGAAATCATCGGACTGAACGAATAGTAACTGAACAAGAAGAAAGAAAACATTTGGATAACGTCTCATATTCAATGAGTTTTACGAGTGCAATGGTGAATATAAACCATGTCGTTTGATTAGATATGCTGTTAGAAAATTTTTATGAATATCTAAGTTTAGAAAATATTTTTATAGATGCACTTTTTATTTTCTATTTCTTCGAAGAATAAAATAATGTCGAGATAACAAACGTAATTTATGAAATTATATTCAACGCAGATAAATGGATAAGCGAAATAACCGTTACATACTCATTGCGAATCAATTTTATCATTCCACTAAGCACTCTTAATTTTTCCGTAGAATAAGTGACGTTGACAAACAACACAACCTCAGAGCGACTTGAAGAATGACGAGAGTCATTTCAAATAAGTGACTCATATTTTTTCCATCTTTTTATTAAAAAAGGTGCTCTCTCTAGTTTTCTATCACAAGTAGAAAGCCTTCTTAAGAGAATATCAGAGAAAGAGAGGAAATCGTAGATCTGTCTACATATGTATCAGGATTAACAGATGGAAAAGTTAAAAATTGAAATTTTTATTTTTAAAGCCAGAAGAAGATTGGCAAGTTGTGTTTTTCTACATCGATGCCAAATATATTTTTCGAGTACCGCAATATACTTTATTCTGTTTCTATCCATTTACACACACTATCTTAAAAGATGTTTCATGAAAGAGAAAACTAGCTAATAAAAACAAGATAAATATTCAGTTAAGTCTGTATGAACTGTTTGCACAAAAGTCATTTAGTTCGCAATTACTCTTTTTCAAAACAACTCTGAGCAATCTTCTCAGAAAAAAAGAGGCAAACATAAATTATATATTTATGTTTTAAAACACTCATATCAAAGAAAAAGAACTAAAACACATTCAGTATTAATACATTTTTTTCTTCATAGTTTCTATTTGTTCGAATGTACTCTCTAATAAATCTTTTCGATATAAAATTGTCGTTTCAGTTTACTAGCAAGAAAAAACAGTTCATTGAAATAGAGATTTTTCTGTTAATTCAGCTTAGTATTACTTGTATTGAAGGAAGATTGTTTCAGTCTATTCAAATATCGGTCAGTGACCTTATAATCCAAAACCTAACTAATAATTATAGGAAATCGATGATAAGCACACAGTATAGATGTAGTGATAAGTTATAGTTAAATTAAATTTAGTTAAACATTCAAAAAAAAACTGAAATCTAAAAGAAGATTCCGAAATCTGAAAACGATTAGAAAAAACTTCAGAAATTGTAGTTTTTTCTGCCATATTAAAAAATGTGGTAACCGCGATATGTGTGTTTATGTATATATGTACTGGAGAAAGAATGTATAATCAGAAGATGCATGAATCCATAAGGAAAGAAAATAAAGAATCTACGTGGTTAGCTAAATAAAGTATATACAAGATGAGATGAAGAATAGTAAAGAAAGAGATTAGCATAGAAAGAAATATTGACTGATGAAAAGAATGAGTAATTATCAGCACAGTCAATATTATTGTAAATATGATATAAGGTAAATAAAAATAAACCAAGCAAACTTTTTTTCGCTCTGATACGCCATAGTTTATCAATTCTCAACAACTGTCATCAGTACACATCTTATTCTCGTATGGTAGCACGTTAAGGAAATACAACGAATTAATGGAAAATATGGACTTCATTATAGAGGCTTATGAAACCATACAATGGGAAAATCTTATTAGATAGATAAATCAGGATACATCTAGTTATATTAAATTAGTCGTAAAAAAATGTCAACATCTGAAAGAAAAAAATTTAAATTAAAACGAAGTACTTCTTCAGATGAACGACATCCCTGTTTCATTGATCGCCACAATGAGAGGAAAGAAAAAACGTTCTATTGGCTCAACCCAGTCAATCAATAAAAAATAAATCGAGAAAAGAAGAAAAGAGGGCGTACATTTTCTATATATGTGGAAGTAATAGATAAAAAGCTGTTGATGAGTTAAAGGCTAATACAGAAAAAGTTTATAAATGATGACATTGTTTTTAACCATTCAAAAAATTAGAATGGCTTATTCTCTTTTACCTGCTCTCGATGATTTAATTATTCACGATTGGAATGTGCTTACTTCCACAGTGGAAAAATCGATCGATTTTTGTCAAAGGGCAGCTTTATTACATGTTCATCCAACTCAGTTATGTCCACAAAAGCACAATAACTGATATTTAGGTGTTTGTCCAACATCAAAGGACAAATGGAAGTGGCATTGTCGTTTATATAAGTGTCTTCTCGTTTTTCACGTGACAGTACTCTTTTTTCAAATAGTTGGCTTACTTTACAACAAATATTGGACTCAATGATGTATTTGTCTCAAGGATTAGACTGACATAAATTTATTACACGACATATTAATATATTAGGTAATGCAACATTTGTTGATTGAAAAATTTTTTTGCGTGATTTATGCTTCGAATATTTTGTTCGTTATCCTGCTGCTATTGGTGGTATGTGGCCATGGCGTCGAAATCGATGAAAACGTAAAAATATATCATCCATATGCTAGTCTTTCCTCTCATCTCACCATATTCAATAAATTAAGTGAAGCACGATTCCTTAAATCTGTTTCGGCTGATACCATTTGTTATCATTCATATGTTGTTAGGGAACAAGCGAAAATTAATTCTTGTGTTCCATTCACAAGAAAAGGTCAATAACACATGGGACGCATTTAAATCGTTATTCGAGATGAAAATGACTAAGTACTTATTTTTTTTTATTTAATCTGCTATCATCGAAAGAATTTTCCTGTTGATCCCGTATGCATAAACCTATACATACCCTAATGTTCTTTTTGATTATTTCGAGCTAAACAGATTTTTATTGCTTAGTTGGCATGTTATTTGAATGGCAAACCAGCTGAAGTTTATAAAAGTAACAACTCTCGTAGGATTTTAACACTTTTCTTATTTTTTCGAATCGTTGTAGTATAACTTACAGTTTATTTTTAATTCATTCTTGCAGTTGAAATGAAAAAAATATTGTGAATACATGAGCTACATTAAACACTAAATACATGCTATTCAAAAAATAAAATATATACACATTCACGCACGTATGTTAGAAAAAGGATAAACACACTTACTTCATGAACTTTTCAAATTATACATTTTTTCTGAGTTCAACGGCATAAAAACCAAAGAAATATTTTTGTCACATATTGTATCTGCTTATATGTGCCTGAGGATACATTTTTTTCGGGCAGCTAAATACAAAATTTGACAAAACTACATCTACAATCCATGAACACGCAGGTGAAACTGCTGCGTTTACATGGAAATTATATTTCTTGCATAAATGTGCAAGAATAGAGCTGGCAAGCAAATGCAAACACGAAATCCTGCATGTTTCTCCATGTTTTCTTAAAAAGCTTGTGAACTTGTGTTCGTATGTATGTAATTCTATTACGCATGTCTGTGCATATGTCATTACCTTGCGTTTTTGGTGACTGAGAAATGTTCCAGTTATGTACTTTTCTTTTATTAACACTTATCTGTAAGTTCATGTCAGAATTGATAAAAAATTACTAACAGTGAACAAATAGTAACATTGTATTGCTTTTTTCGACACAGAGTATTGAAAAAATACGCAAAAAGCTTTAAATTTAAAAATGATACAGATAATCAATACAGTCGTATTATCGTGACATGCTACCCTTTCATGTATTTCAAGGTTTTTAATCAAAGGAAAGAAAAAGAGAGAAAAGTCCTTCATTATTTTTTCTTCGTTCCATCATTAAGTCATTCAAAAACTACACAAGAATATAATATGATACGTTTTACAGCAGCATATAGTATATTGAAGAGTTGTTTATATGGAAAATGTCGTAAGAAGAGAAAGGAGTGACTTTTTTTCTAAAAATATTTATATATATACAATTTATATATTTACATATACATATATGTACAATAGCGAGATCGACGTTTCGAAGAGCTAAATCTTCATCATCGAGATATGTATTAGAGCGTAAACTATAAAGACTAAGGCTGTACTAGCTAATATATATATAGATAAGCACAAAGCATGTGTTCTGCTATTGTTCGTCCAAAACGAATAAGATGCAACTACAAACACCTCCAAGAATTTACTCTTCATCCACACCCACACCCAAACCCTTCAAAATCGTTTTCTGGATTACATGTATTCGTAGGTCCTTGATAAGTTTTTTGAAGTGTTTACTAGAAATGTACGTGGTCTGAAAAAAGTTTTGAATTCATTGTTGCTGCGAAACTCTACTTTTGAGTACAGAGCAAACGTAAATGAAATCTGAGATTAATTTTATACCGACTTCAGAGTGATTTTGCCAGTGCACTGAGTGCTCAAAACATGTTCAGTTCACTATTTTCTTTTCTTACCTTTGAAAACTTTACGGTTGATTTTCATTTTTTTTAAAGTATATTTCTAACCTGATAACTTTGTTACTATAAGAGCTCGCAGGATCAATCAAAAGTCAACTTGTAGAGCGTGCTTTATTGCATCTTTTCATCCTAAAAGCAAATTTTCAACTACGTATTTCACTAAAGAAAAATTTATTATTCAAATCGAGTCAGAATTTCTGGGCCACTCTTTATCTCAACAAATTCTTTCATCGTATGTGAGATAATAGCCGTCCAGTGAATATGATACTTTGAGCCGGTTTACGATCTTATAAGCTCCGTTCTTTCTTGATGTGTTCATAATAAAAAGTGTAATGTCTATGTTTCAGCTCAATCTTTATTAGATTTGAAAATGGCTTGTGTGCAATAAACGTCTGCAATGATTTGCAGAATGTTCAACGAGCCAGAAATGCCGCTACTGTTCGAGCAAAGTGTCGACAATCATGGATGCCCACTTCATAAGGTCCAAACTTTTGAACTTCGTGTTTTACGAAACGTTTTAAATCCCGCGCTTTTTTATTGCATGTTCCTATACGTTCACCAGTTGGCTTCCAATAAGTTGGTCCGATTTCTACTTGAATTGGTCGATGATCTTCTGGATTAGCTGGATTAATATCAGCAATTAGGTGAACCTTAAATGTGTGTCTTGATTTCGTTTGAAAAACGACGAAGTTATGCTTGATAAGAGTTTCATATACGTAAAATCGACGAATGACCATATTATCCTTGAGAAGCTTGGTGCAACGGTATTGCTTGATCCTTCGATCATTAAATTGATTATTGGAGGCATTAATACCCATTGAAGCAAAACTAGCGGCGAAGAGTCCTAGCCACTGTACGAGTCCCTCGCGTGGTCCTTGGAAAGAAGCCATTTATCCACTAACCAGAGCAATACAGCTATATGAGAAGCTGTCTTTGATCGGACTAAATGCGTTATTATGTAGCTGCTACACTTCAAACTAGTATATGGAAGTCTAAAAAGTAGAATAAAAAAATGATAAGGACGAACACAGCATAGAATAGAGAGAGAGAGAACAATGATGTGACTTTCTCTGGAGTATTTGATTATACATGTAGAATCATGAAAATCTTTTCAATGGAAAGCAAAACATAGAGAACCGATGTTCGACGTAAACATACCAAACGCTGAAAAGTCATTGGAAGACGAAAATGATGACGTTGAAAAAAATCATCGAACAGTCAATATCTTGACAAAAAGAGCTCTCGAAAAACGAAATTATGTCGTATATGGACCTTCTCATCCGACCCTATTGTCTTTACCTACTAATTTTCGAAAAGTGATCGACGAAGCAGGGAGATTCTCTCATAAGGCATAAAAGCAATATGTGTGATCTAACAAAAATTATACGAAATGTCAATTAATTGAAAACAAAGTAGCGCTTCTCCGATGTTGCAATATCATTTTTTTGTTTTGTCATATTCCGAAATGAGCAGGTTAACTGCTTGTTTTTGCCAGTTGTCTCTACAGAACAATCGATACAATCGTTCTCTCATTTCCCTTGCATCTATGTCATGCAATAAAAATCAGGTATCAGAAACTTGTCTTGATCGAATTTTTTGAATTATTTTGCTGGTTTTATATATATATTTCCTGTTAACAAAAGAGCGAAGCATTGGCAAATAATTCAATTCTTGCAGTAGTGTCAAACTTGAAACTTGAATTCAATTGAAATTTAAGTTTCACCTTTCAAGTTTTGAACTTTGAACTTTGAACTTTCAAGTTTCAACTGCCAAATTTCAAGTTTCAAACCGACAGCACTCCTGCGATGATGTGTGTGTGAATGTGTGAGTCGACATTGATGAAACTCCTTTCGCCGCACCTGCATCAGCAGTGCTGATGCGTGTGTGTGTAAATGTATGAGTCGTGATTCGTCAGAGTGCTGTCAGTTTGAAACTTGAAACTTGAAATTTCAATTGAATTCAAGTTTCAAGTTTGATAAATATGTCTTATTTCACAGCATTCTTACGTTATATCACTTGTCGTCCTTGCTCTGTATCACTCTCATTTCACACCATCCTTACGTTATACCACTTGTCGTCCTTGCGCTGTACCATTCTTATTGTATATCACACTAGTATGATGTCATCCTCATATCAACATATAATGCTGCTCGTATTGATCAATGCTTGTTCAATACCATTGTAACTATTGCACTGTAATCTTTATATATGCTCATTGTTCTCTTTTGACGAGAAGGACACGATGAAGGAGAGAAGAGAATAGTAGAGAATTATTAGAAGTCTGATGTTCGATCTATTTTTAATATTGTATTTCAAATCAAAAATGTCCGCACACACATACAGTATATATCTATCTGCCCTTGTGAAGAGAAAAAAAACGTATATATATATAGGTTACCTAGATTAAAGATCAAACTTAAGGACAGAAAGAATAAAGAGTGATCAAGGTTATATAGCATCAAGAAAGATCTAACAAGAAGAAAGAGAGCAAGAAAAAGAAAAAGTAGAGAAAAGTAACCACAAGAAGATAAATCCGCTAACAGTCGAGTCCCCTAAAAGAAGATGTGTGGCCGCACACATAAATAACAAATAGCAAAAATAGAAACGGAAGGAGAAACAGCAAAAATACAAAAAAAATGAAAGAAATTGACGCTCATGAAAAAAAAAATAAAAATATAAACGCACATATGTTCAACAATATACAAAAAATAAAGAAAATCTATTCCCTATATAGATGATGATAATGTTGTTCTGCAAAGATTCGTTCATGTAATAGTTTTTCAACTTCATCCATCGTTGTTTGATTTTTTGAATCCAACAAAATAGTTTGTGTCAGACCATATTAATATTAACATAATATATATTCATTGATTTTAATATTCTTTTAATCTTTGTAATGCTGAATAATCGATAAACTGGACGAATACTTCATAAAGATATCGATTAGCATGATGTCGACGATTTGTCTTTCAATTTCTTATTCCCTCGACTGAAAGAAGGGTCATCCCATGTTGAGGCAAACGGTTATAGAATGCGTTCCCAACGTATGTCATGAACGCGTTCGGAACGAGTAGATCAGAACATGTTCGCACGTTTTGAACGCGTTCGTCATGATGTTTGTGATGGTCGCGAACGCTCATTTGATTGGCTCATACACTATACCAATCAGTTTCTTTAATCACGATTTTCAATGCTTTCTATTTATTTATCCAATAGATAAAACAATACTGTTCAAATAAACAATATAAGTTTGATCGCGAAGAATTTTTGACCAGCACGATAGAACAGAAAACGTAACGTAGACAAATAAAGAAAAGACAGACAAAAAAAAATGACAAAGTTTGCAATGAAACAATATCAAAACAAGTATCACAGTTTCGAACTCATAATTCATAAGAAAAAGATAAGAAAGAAAGAAGTTCAAAAAATATCAAAAACCTAACTACAGCGCGCCTCAATTGATTTTCTCCTCTTGATATTTTTTTGTTTTTATTGCTATACCTCTTTTATTTATTAACCTATTATATATATAGCAAGAAAGCCCGGAACGCGCTGCATCTTTTGGTATATTTACATTAAACATCAAATACAATTTAAAGTGCAAGATATGTATTAGAAAAACAAAGTGACATTTTTTTCACTACAATACCTGGTATCCAAAATGTTGTAACAGTTTTTATTTCGCGTATATCTCGGCTTTGGTAAATGATAATATTTTGAATTTTTTTCCAGAAGATGCGCCGTGGAAAGCTCTACAATAGCTGTACGATCAAATTCCTTTTTGCTTGTTCTGATGGTTTTTCTTATACTCAAAATGACCAACTTACACGGCAGTGTCACTTTCATCATATAGAAAATATTTTGAGGACTTTTCTGATTCGCTATAGGATTTGGTCTATACGTGTTTTGTAGAGCTTTCAACGGCACATCTTTCAAAAACAAATTCAATATTCCATCATTTTCTCAAGTCAAGATATATACAAAACAAAAAGTCTTCCAAACGTTTTCCATATGATGGATAGTGGCACTCTCATATGGGTTTTTCATTTTGAGTATAAGAAAAACCATCAGAACATGCAAAAAGGAATTTGATCATACAGCTATTATAGAGCTTTTTACGACGCATCTTCTGGAAAAAAATTCAAAATATTATCATTTACCAAAGCCGAGATATACGCGAAATAAAAAATGTTACCATATTGTGGACGCCCTGGAGTAAAAACAAATGTCATTTTTTTTTCTAATACATTTTTTAGACTTTAAGTTGCATTTGATGTTAAATGTAAATATACCAAAAGATGCAGCGCGTTTCGGGCTTTCTTCCTATATATGATAGGTTAATAAATAAAAGAAGTATAGCAATAAAAACAAAAAAATATCAAGATGGGAAAATCAATTGAGGCGCACTGTAATTTCACGTAATACATTTTTACAATCAAGAAAATACGTACGAACAATATTCTTTCAATTTGACTTGATCAAATTTTTATTAAATGTCCACTATAAAAGGTATGATTTTTCATTATCACTATGATCTGTTGTTGTCCGTGTATTTGTTTGTGTTTCATTTTTAGTTCTAAAAAAAACAGAATTGAATTAAATCAACAAAATTATCAGTAACACATACTACTATTTATTTCGAAATAAGCGTTCTCGTCGTTGATTTCTTCTAACAACTTTTTATGAAGGAACGAACGAAAAAAAAAATTAAAATCAGTTATATATTTCGATAGAGTGTCGAACGATGTACAAAATAGGCTAATTATCTTCTTTTCCTCTTACCTTTTACAGTCGAAAAATTTCATTTTCTTAGCACATATCATGAAAAAATGACGTTTTTTCGCAATAAATTTCTTATAATTCAGCGAGGGTATGAGCTAATGAGCTGAACTTTTGCACGAGAGTGAGGTGTCCAGAGGGGTTTAATATACAAAAAATTGTCTGAATCGGTCGAGGCAAACAGAAGTTATTAGCAAAATACAGATCACCTATCAATCGTAGCAAAAATTTGCAATTCACTCACATATATGTATGTACAATAGTAAGACCGACATTTCGAAGAGTTAGGAGAGCGTTCGTGAGACCGTCGAGCATACAAAGCACTGGATAAAAAATAAATTTTTGATTTTTTTGCTCATTCAAGGGTTCAATGTCTGAAACAACTAATCCTAAAATTTTAACTTCTGATACGCTTTCTTTGAAAAGTTAGCCAAGATCGACTTTGATCACTCATGATTTCGACGAAAAAAGAACTAAAAAGTGCTCTATAAAAGTTGTGCCAGATTATATTTTAACGGCTCATTGAAATTTTTCATGCTATATACCAGAAGATAGCGAATTAAAAGCTGCACAAAATAAGCTATTTCAATATAATTTGATGTCTAGCATTTAAAGTTTTATACAGGGAACATGAGTCAAAAACACTTCTTTTTTCGGTATAAAACATCCACTCTACAACCTTGTATCTTCTACCGTGTTTCAGAATCAGAGAGTTCCAAGCGGAATTTTGTATGTCATGCAACTTTTTATTCTGTATAAAATGGTAAAAACATATTCAAAGAAATGGTGTAGTCGAGCTGATATGGGATTCGCATTCTCTTCGTATTTTATGACACTTAAATAAAAAAATCAGTTACAGCTGTTTTCGTTCCAAAAGATGATGGTGTTATTAACTGATAAATTATGTTTTATATGTAGAACATGTATGTAATTATTTTTTACATCAGAAAGACCATATTAGTTGTCGAATTATATGCGTTTTGTTTAGCTTCATTATATCTTTGTGTCATCTATAAAAAAAACTTAATACTATGCATAGAAGTCTAAATCATCAAAGTAAAATTATACACATACAAGCTAGTCATAGAAAATAAATTAAGTAACTACAATTCATTTATAAACTATTTTCACAATCACCTTCCATTCTCTTACTGTTTAAATTGAATTATCATTAAGAGTTCATGACCGTTAAAGTATTCAAAAAAAATACATGCGTTCTAACGGAAAATTTATTACCACGAGAACTTTTCTCGTATGTTTGTCTCTCTTTTTCGAGATAAATCATTTATACGTTTTTTTCTCTGAAGCTCGTTATATTAATTGTGAAAAACCAATAATAAATTACACTACATGGATTAAGCAATTAAATTTGTGATCAATTATTCGTTTGTTGAAGTAATTCGTAAGTCATTAATTATCAAAGCAGAAATGGATAGTGGTAAATGTGTGTTTTTCGGAATGTTTTGTGGCAGCTAGTTGCTCATCTACTACAAACTATACTTCTTTATATAATTTATAAAATGAGAAAGTGAGAAATGCTTCTCTTCCCGATGCCGAAACTCTTTTAGACGTGATGCTTTTAAGAGCAAACTTATTTTTTAGCACAAGTTTGACCTCAGTAATGTTTTCGTTTCTAATAGGGTGTGGGTGTGGATTTTGTTTAAGACATGATCAACACCCACACCCTTAACTTTTATTATATGGCTCGTAAAGATACAGAAAATATAGCCTTATGTAAAAAAGCAGATGCTGTTTTCGTTTGATCATTACAATATAAATACATAATATAATATGTGATCTTGAAATAGTTAATTCACATTTAACAATAAACTTCAATTAATTAAATTCGGTGTACTACTTATCTATAGTGATATTAATAGC
>CAJNOP010001210.1:0-43372 GCA_905250075.1 Rotaria sp. Silwood1
GAGGTGTCAAAATTAGGGAAATTTTTTTGCTGACCGACAGGATTAGGAAACTACCACTTAATTCTGTCAGGTGAAACCATTTTTCGTAGACCGCTAATTTCAGTATGAAAACACGAAAAATGAAAGACGAATAATATATCATTTGAAAGAGGTACTTAAACATAAAAATATTTTTGATCGGCTGTGTAATAGTTGCACACTAATTGAAACAAAAAGTGGTAAAATTTTTCCGACAGATTTAGGGAAATCTACTGTACCAGTAATTCAAAAATGGAGCAAAATACTTTTCTTGGATATTTTTACATGATTCGATAGAGCTTATCGAGCACTACAAAATTGTATATATGAAATAATTATTGAACAGAGGTGTTCAGTTAAAATTTACTGAAAAATGTCTAAAGAATATATCAAAAACTCCGTATTTTTTTTACACTTTTTATAGGAAAAAATGTGGTCTTTCTTTTACTAAATTTAGTTGTTTTCTATTAGTATCCTTATGTAAGATGTATGGAAATATACGCATTCGATGCAGTTCTTCACGCTGTTTCGAATGAATATGTTTTGAAATGCTTGAGGGAGTAAAGATAACCAAGAAAAAGCTAAGCTTTTTTGAAAATTGGAGTTTTTTTATTCCATATAAAAAATATGAGTTTTTCAACGTTGTTTAAGATTTTCCAAATAGTTGTTTTTGAATTCTTTATTACAAAAAAATGACGCAGGTAATTTTTTATAGATATACAGCTTTGTAATGTTCGACGAGCTCTATTGAATCATGTAAAAGTATCCAAGAAAAGTATTTCACTCCATTTTTGAATTACTGGTACCTTGCTTTTCTACTACAAAAACGTATAAAATTTCTGAAAATTTGTTAAGTTTAATTTTAAAAAGTTTTTATAATCCTTAGTATTTAGTATCAATAAGCCCCATTTTTGACGAGCTTTCATTTGATATAAAATTCATTATGTCTTCTATTTGAAATTATAGCGGTACTCTCCTGGAAAAACATTTTTGACAACCCTGTACTTGCAACTTCATTATGAATATAAATATTTAGTTAGGTTTTTTTGTACTATGTTTTTTTCATTTGATGTCATAACTACGTCGATATAACTGTTGTTATATTTTCTTTGATTGCTCTTAGAATTAAAAGAAAATTTTGTGTCGTATATTCATTAGAAACTGAGCTTTTTATTACATGACCAGTAGCCTGTTTGTGAAATAAAAAGCAGTTGATTTTACTATTAGCAAATTACATGAACAATTTGTTTATAATTAAAAAATACTTCTTATCCCTGGTCGTAAGACAACTTGTACTTTTTTCTAATACTGAGATCTTTTTGCATCAAAACAAAAATAAAATACTCTGAGATTAGCTGACAAAAATAAAATTGTTTTTTTTTTAATGCAGTAGTTGAATCAAGAGTAAAGAGGGGATGTGGTAGCTTACCACTTGCCGGAAAGTGGTAAGTGGTGAATATCACTACGCATGAATGAATAATTCATAATTAGGATATTTATTTATCAGTGTTATATCGATAATTTTCGAATAATTAAAACACTTACCACTTACCTGGTAAGAGGAAGTGTGACACCCCTAACCCACACTCTACACTCCACACCCTAAACAAGAGAACGATATAAAATAAAATGCGGTAAGAAGACTCCCAAATAAATGTAACATAGTAGAAATAAATAAAATTAAGAAATTCATTCAATTCCATTCGTTATTTGTAAAAATTTAAAAGAAAACGAGTTCTCGACATAGTCAGAGACCGTAGTTTCGTCTCTTTTCATTCAATGTGTTCCCAGGTGAACGACGTACAACGGAAAATTCCAGGAAGTTGAAAGCGGTATTCGTGCCGGGAATTTTCCTGTGGAATCCGACAACTTTCCGTGTTTTCCTGCAGAATCCGGCGAATTTCTCGCATCTTTTCTGCGGAATACAGAGGCCGAAATGATCGATCTGGGTTATCAGATCGGGAAATACATAATGAATATATTCATTCATAAATTGACTCGACGACGTCGGGCAAAATTACTATTATAGATAGTTATTACCTTTGTCTGATGTCTGAATATCACTGAATGTTTTATTATTTGTGTTAACAAGAATCGAATCATGATCATACACAACAAAGTGTATGTGAAGTATGATACACAAGACGATTTTTTACTTAATTTGTTCGTTTATATGGTAACAGCAGTGATGGTCGATTAATGAAAAGAAATAAATCTAATTGAAAAAAGTTTTCTAGGGTTTTCACTGATAGTTTCCATCGATTGTCTTTCTAAAATGTAACTCAATGAAATTAGAATAATTCTCTCGACACAGATAAATCTAAACCAACCAACACTAGTCTCATAGTGTATTTTAAAACTACAAATTTGAAACTATTTAACTTTCAAGTAATTTTTTGCCTCATTTTAATAGTTTTATTCAAATTATTTTTTATTTTATACTTTTTGATACACTTTCTTTGTTGATTTTAGTTGAATTCATTTTCAGAATACATCAAATGATGATAATAATTTCTTTTTTTTGTCTCTCAATATCACTAAACACAATGTATGAATGAGCTTATTTGTAAACGTGCGTATATGAAGCAATATGACGAAGAAGAGAGAATATGATAAAGAAAAAATATCATGTCTACAGAAAACGAAAGATTTTTTTGTTGTTTTTATCTTTTTTTTAAAATTAACTCTTAATCTTAATTGACTTCTATTATACACTTCCTAATCATATAGGTTTTTTTTGTTTTATTAAAACATATCAAGATAAAAAATTTTTAAAAAACAGTTGCTTTAACAAAGAGTAATCCATGGTTACTACATAATCTGACCAAGTGTCATGAAACTGCTTGCTTTTTAAATCATAAAAAATCTTAATAAAATTCAAATATTTTAGGACAAATAAAGTTGAAGATAATAGAAACAATAAATCATGCTATAACTGCGAACAAAGTTGCTGTACTTTAAGAGTTATTTATGTTCTATCAAAATTTATTTTATTTATTATGAAAAACTAAATTAGATAGTTCAAGAAATTCGATAATACTTTAGAAATATTTTGTGTAATATTATCTACCTATTTTAACTTATCTATCGTGCATTTTTGTTACTAGAAACATCAGCACATAGAATCAATATCATTTGATTTTAAGCTAATTATCAAGGTAACACGAGAAAAAGAGAAAATAATGATTAATTTTCATGAAATCAATTCGATCACACAAGACATCTATCGAGAATTGTTTTACATATTATAGTCTAACATAGGTTAATCATGAACTATGGACTCGAGTTTAGTTCATTTCTAACAACCTTCACATTGTCATGAAATCCTGGATAGACTTAAGTCAAACATGGAATAGAAACTGATTGGTTCAAACTAGCTAAGATAAGTTACACATACTTTTGTGTACAGTGTATGAATGCAGCCTACTTCGATCACTCTGTTATATATTTATTCATTCCTGTTACAGATAGCCAGGACGAATAGCATAAATGCTTTCTTTTTCTTTTCGCCATGACATTATCTCACGAGCAAACCTTTTCAGTTACTAAAACGCTTTTGAGCTCAACCTTTGCCCCCTCCCCCCTCCAATTAGATAAGGGACAAACTAGTCTATGTCTTATCTATTTATGAGTGAAATTTGAGCTCAAAAGCTTCTTACTATCTGAAGAAGTTCGCTCTTGAGATAAAATGCGATAATCATGAATTTCATATATATATAGATTGTCTTTCTTTCTTTCTTTCAGTCGACACTTGGTAGCGCTCGCTTAGATAGCATATTGGAGTTACCTTGTTTTTTTTTCATATACCCTCCATCATATATGAGAGAAGTGTAGTTTTTGTATCCGTTATAGTACATTCATAATGGTGAGTATTTGTTGTTGTTCTGACTTCATCTTTTGTAAATTAAGAGATTTGTTTTCACGATATTTTCTTAGAATATTTTAACCATCGACGTATCTCTGATCAAACGATATTGAGAAACACCTCAATAAAACTTTTAATTTATGAGAAATATAGTTCGAACAACAACAAATGATCAACATTATGAATGTACTATAACTAATACAATAACTACATTTTTCTCATATATGATCGAGGCTATATGAAATAAAACAAGGTAACTGAGGTATTTTACCTAACTGAGAGCTCCCATATTTTTCTCTCGTCTTAGTAAGCGCATATAGTCAATATAGAAACTCATAAGTCCACTATTCAATCGTTCAGCAAAGTTTTCATCCTCTAGATTTAACAAGAAATCGTTTAAGAAAACGGAGAATAGTAAATAGAGATTCATACGATTAGCTCATTGAGTCCTTCTTCTGGAAATTTATGCGAATTAGAGATCTGCATCATGTCGTATAGGTAAGCTCAACAACTTCGCCATCAGGTACATCAATTTCAATGCTAATCCCTTGTGGTTGGTTCGACGCGCGTGTTTATCATACCTATTTGATTGACAGTATAGAAGAGCCGTCCAAACTGTAGTGCGTAAACAAGGACTTCTCTAGTTTCTCAAGTTGACCCGACGCAGAACGTTAATGCGAATGGTTCTTCTATAATAAAATATCCTATAAAGTAGGCTTCACTTTTTTTTTCATTCCAATATCTGATCCTAAGAAATTCAATGTAATAATTCAATAAATGAAGATCCTGGTTCTGATTAGTAAGGAATGACTATAATGCACATAAATCCATATCAGCAGTAGTAATATGCACTTTACATTAATAAATAAATGACTACCTCTAGCATGAGTCCATAGGAAAATTAAGGGTTGAAGAATTTACGAAGGATCTATAGTTTCATACTGTTCTGAAGGATATTAGTAACATAGCCGCAGCTTTTGACAGAAATTATTTTAATGTTTTTGTCCTCAGTATAGTGATATAAATATTTAACAAAAAAAAGAAAATAGACAATTGTTGAAATGTAGAACCAATGAGAGACTCGACATTGAGAGAATCATTCTTTGCATCTTGCTTTGGAAATTTTTATCCAATTTTGTGAGAATCCAATGAAAGATTATGATAAATAGATTTCAAAATTGTAAAACATTTCTTCAACAAAATAAATATTTCTATTGAAGATATGGCATTTATGACAGTAGCCCATTTAATTCTTGTTCTTGTGACTTTATCGTCATCATCAACTGCCACAAGTTTCGAACAATTTGGGCTCAAAATTTACTCAACTCTTGGTCAGAATAAGAAAAATGAAAATGTATTTGTTTCACCAATAAGTATATCTCTTGCAATGTCAATGTGTGCAGTTGGTGCTCGACAAGAAACATTAAATCAAATGTTAAAATCATTTGAAGTATCATCAAGCGAACAATTAATAAAAACAGCTGAACAAATTATGAATGTCTTTTCTATTGTTAATCAAGATAAACAAGTTCAACTTAAATTAGCTAATCGTCTTTATGCACAAAAAGCATATCAACTTCAACAAGAATATTTGAAAATTGTTCAAAATTCATTTAAAGCTGATATTAAACTTGAAGATTTTGAACATGAAAGTAAGCAAGCTGTTCAAAGAATTAATGCATGGGTTGAACAACAAACAAACAATTTCATTCATGATTTACTGAAAACAAGCGATATTACACCTGAAACAAGATTAATAATTCTTAATAGTATTTATTTTAAGGTAAATATTAATTTTAATCAAAGAAAAATTTGTTTTTTTATTTCTTATTAATTGAATGATAGGGTGCATGGATGAAACAATTTCGAAACAATTTAACTGATGAAAATGCTGATTTTCATGAAGTTAATGGTAAAATTTCAAAAGTAAAATTAATGTATCAAAAAGAAAAATTTTCTTATGATAAAAATGATGATTTACATATAGAAATTGTTGATTTACCATATAGAAGTGAAAATAAAGATGTTGAATTTGTTTTTACTGTAATTTTACCTAATCAAGGAGTTCAATTAGATGTTATTGAACAAAAATTAGCATCACAACCTAATTTAATGAAAACATTATTAAATCGTCAAAATATGAGAACAGAATTACTTCATTTATATTTACCAAAATTTAGAATGGAATCAACATTTCAATTAAATGATATTCTTCAACAAGTTGGAATAAAAGATGCATTTATTGATTATAAAGCAAATTTTTCAGGTATTGCTAGTGAAGAACATAATAGAGATAATTTATACATTAGCAAGGTAAATAATTAATTTATGATAAGAAAATGTTAATCCATGTAACATTTTAGGTTATTCACAAAACATTTATCGATGTAAACGAACAAGGTTAGTTTGGTTTTTTATTTTTATATATAGTCTATTGATACAGACAAAGATGAAATTATTTTATTTTATCTTAATTGTAAACATGAAAAACGCACATAACGCACAGGCATTTTTTCAAATTCAATGGCGTATATTTCGACAACTAATCAAGTTAGAAATTTGAAACTTTTAACAAATATGTATTTGATGAAGTTCTATTTTCCTTAAAAGTTTCAAGTTTCTATCAGTACGCTGTCAGGTTTCACACAAAAAATATTGGTCAGTAACGCACAGACAAAAAGGTTCTTCTTTTTTGGGTCTATGTAAGCGAAATGAAAACATAACGAGATACTTTGAGTTAATCAATTAGGTGAGAGATGGTTTTGTAGCTAACAGTCTGGGCTATCTTCTGATTAAAAGAAAAGATCGATGTGTTGAAAAATGAGTGATCTATAGACAAAATATCAAGTAACGCACAGTTATTCGTCTTCAAAAGACAAAGTTTCGGTCAGTTATATTGGTCTGAAACATCAAAATAATGATGTTGATTCATATTTCGAGCTGCCATCAGTGTTTTTATGTTAGAAATGGATTAAGATTTGCTTAAACTAAAAGAGTGCTCGAAATGTCAAAGTATAGACAAAAAGAGCTCTTTTAAGTAATTTTTGTATGAAAACTGTAGATTTTGGCTGGCACAACTATGATTTCTTATCTTGATGTTGAATTGAAAATAAGGTAGATCGACGTAGAATGTATGAAAACCTACATAAAAACTTTAAATGAATAGGATCAGTTGTTTTACGCCAGAAAATTTCGGTCGTCAACTTTAGCAACGCTGGTTGACCGTTAGCCGTTTTCATTGTGAAGTTTCTGAAAATGATGAGAGGAAAAAAATGTGTTTGGAAGATAATGAATGTGACAATGGAGTTCAACGATAATTAATCATTTTTGTTGTTCACTGAGGAAAGACAGTAAAATACTTAGAACATACCAAAAGTCTTTACGAGACTATATCAATTTCTTATAGAATGCTTGAAGATATTTTCATTTTATATAGACTGATAGTAAAAACAAAGCTCTACATTTCTACACTATTTGATCATTATTCATCTAATATTATAATAATAAAATTTCGATGAGAACTATTTTTTGTGTAAACTTAACTAATGGGTGAGGCATATCAATAACTACGATTTGCATTTCAGTTTTCAGTTACCCTAATACGCTGTATTAAAAAATAAAATATACTACAAGAAGCTCTACAATTGATAAAGAACAGTTTATTTTATCCATCCAATAAGAAAAAAAAGGAACTTCTCTTCGTATAGAAAAAAAAAATGGTTTTTTTCAAGACAGCAAAAATTAGTCGCATAGGATTTTACTTTGTTTTGAAAACAAGAAGTAAACAATGAAAATAAGCTTTGCTTTGTGGACTATAGAGCTTTTCACGCTGCATCTTGTGATGTATTTTGGTCTTCTAAATGAAAGATATCAGGTGAGAAAAAGGTGAAATAAGCAAAAATGAATTCATCCTATACCAAAAAAACATCATTTTCGCAAAATCGAAAATTGGTGACTCAAAATTTAGTTATTTTGAAAAGAAAAAGTGCAACTATAAAATAAGTGGTCTTATGTAAATTGTAGAGCTTTTCATGCTGCGCATCTTCTGATGTATTTTGATTTTAAATACAACTTATTCAGTGATGGAAACATTTAATCTGTCCAACCTGTTAGTTAAGTTTACACAAAAATAGTTCTCATTGAAAGGACGGGGGAAGGGGGGGCATTAAGAAATGAAATCGACCTCCACTTAAAATTACATTTCATGTTTTCTAAATTGTCAATTCGAATATCAACAGTCGATTATCGTTCGAATTAGACCATTAGACTTCGGTCTGGCTGTACACAATCGACTGCAAACTCAATATTATCTATCCCCAATAGGCTCATGATAGGTTCTTTTTATACGAGAATTTTTTCTTCCATCTTCAACTCTTTCAAATTTGAATTATATATCAAATGAAAGTCCTTTCTCTCCTCTGTTGAATGGTATATAGTGAGTTTTGTTAGCTTTTTCAGATTGTTAACAATGACTAAAGATTATTTCATGCAATGGACAATCTACTGAATTGTTTTAGATCCATGTGAACTCTTTAAATTTATAATAGTTGAAATTCAAGATAATCCATCAAAATTACCTATTTACTGTTTACTTCTCTTTAATTAAAACTTATAAAAAATTGTGTCGAAAATTGATTTCAACTAAAGATTCTTTATACTGATGTCTTTTTAGCTGCATAGTGAATAGTTATGGAGAAATAGGTTAAAAAATAAAAATTAGTGTGAAGCTCCTCATAGAATTTTATGAAAATAATTTTAAGTTTCATTATTTAAACTTCTAAAAAAAAATTTTACATTTTTTTTCATGAAAAATAGAAGAAAACAGTCATCAATGAACCAATTTCTATTGAATGATAAGACCACTAATGAAGCTATAATTAATTCTACTAGTCAGAGTTCCAATAAAGTATCTCATTCAAACACATTTCAACAGAAAAAACTTGAATTCGTCCATGAGAACAAAACAACGAAAATCTTATGAGAAAAGAAAATTGTCGCATCCCATAAAATGAAATGTGGATGGGATAAAATTGTCTTATCCTATTCGGAGATCTGTCTTCTTATTTGTGATTTCAACAGCATACTAGTTAATGTTGATAGCTGTTATTCAATTGTTTTAACTGATCAATATCTTTAAAAAAGAAAGAATATTTTATAGTTTTTATTCTTCTCAGCAAAGGATCGAAAACATTATATGCTACTGCTATAGAGCTTACGAAAAAAAAAACATCGAAAATCATCAAAAACTTGAATTCATTGAATTTGACAATGACTATCTTTTTTTGTTTTCTATTCGAAAAAAAATTAAAAAAATCTCACGCTATTAACTGACAACTTTCTTAGATCTACAAGTTTATTATGCTACTATATTTTTCAATATTTGTCTATATAAAATTCACTCAGAACTTAATCAAAAAATTTTCTTATTGATAAAGTAAATGTTTCTGATAGATTAAAATAAATAGATTGAATACATTTGCACTAAATCTTTAATATCCGTTTGAAAATTTGTTTAGCAATTCATAGATTTTCTATTATTTCATTTAGGATCAGAAGCAGCAGCAGTTACAGCAGTTATCCTCGATGTTCGTTCAGCGGTCTTTCCGCCACCACGGCCGATTGAATTTAAAGCTGATCGTCCATTTTTATTCTTCATTCGTGAAAGTCGACAAAATATTGTCTTATTTAGTGGCAGATTTATGTCACCACCGAAAAGCTCATAAATAAATTATTTCAACAATCTTATACTTTGTTTTCATGTATCTTTTATTTCTTGAGTAAATGACATAATAAACATTGGTTAACTTTTATTATTGAATTGTTTACTTTTGAAAAAAATTAAAAGTTTTACTGTACGACTTCATAAAGAAACTTATAAAATGAATGTGAGAAAACATCGAAATTTTAGCACTGAGCATAAGTGTGCATCAACATTGAAGTGTCTATTATGTGACAATGAAAATTTCAGTAATGTATCCAAACTCAAATGAATAAACACTGCTCTTATCAATGGGCATTTGTTGAAGATATTTAGACAACAAGATTTTCTATCATAACAACCAGTTTTCTTCTGTCATTTAATAAATTAATCATTTACAAACAATAATATGAATTTGCCTTTTTTTTTTTTACTGAGAAGAAATGTTTGCTTTTTGTATAGATTTGATGACAATTTAAAGCTGAAGGTCTATGGAACTTCGTCCAGTTTTCTTACAGCGATATTTGATTGATACTGGTCATCATATTGATGATGTGGTTATCGTTCAAACCAGACAATGTTTTCCTTGTTCTTTGACGAAAGTAATAGTATAAAAGCTGTTAGCGCAAACCCTATGGGATTAAAATGTGAAACACGATATACCCATTGTTGCTGATTCCCTAAAAACTCGTCTTTTTATGTATATCTGGGTATGTTACTGCATTGTTCCTTACTCTAGAACATAGAACTTCAACAAGGAGATACTCCATAGATAGGGTGTGGTACATTAACCCCACATCCACATGATAGACAAACTAGTCCTATTAGGACTTTATTGTTATGAAATTAATTGAAGTCTGTTCAAATAACACTTTTTTTTGTCTATCGTTCTATATAAAAAGAAAGTTATATCAAGCTTAGTATTCGGTACTAACATGCCACTGCTACTACTTTTGGATATTCCTAAAGAATATCAGAATATCAAGTGTTCAAAATCTTTTAATAAACAAAAATCCAATCATTTTCTCAGATATCTATTAGCTGTATATATCGTTTTTCGCTTCTATATCTTCTCATTTTGTATTCGAATATGATGAAAAAAACATTCAAAATAACTAAAGCAATGACTTTAGTCTAATAAAATATAACTATACTTATATTGTCTCTATGAAGTATTGTTTCTCTGTAGTTAAAGCCTACGTATAAAGAAATGACTAATATCGTAGAATTTATAAATAGAACCTTATCATTATTTAATGATAACAATGAAAACGTGACCTTACTCAGCACATAGCCATGATTTATTTTAAGATATAAAAGACAAAAGACATTATTTGCAATAACACAATATATATTTTTATAGTAAGAATAATAATCGGACAGAATAGTTCAATACATGACGACAGTATCAAAAGTGAATCCAAATCTGATCTGAAAACGGATTCTAATAATACAATTAAAATTCTGAGAGAATGGCATGATGAACAATTATTAAAACATTGTAAAACTGTTTATTTTGATGTTGAAGCTTGGTATAAGATCATACAAAGTGAAACATTTTATACTGAATTTATTTCAATTTTTCCATCAATTGCTCAAGCGTTTGTTAACTTTTTAAAAGCACATTATACATCAGACAAATTATTAAATTTTAATGACACACAAATTATTGTATCAATAGAAAATCAACTAAAAGAACAAATATTCAATTGAAAAACAAAGAAATTTCATAGTAATGGTGCTTTTATTTGTTTAAGTGCACGAAGTCCAAAAGATGGAAGACGCATAGATTCTCAAAAAATCAATTAATTCTATGAACAAAAATTGAATGAATTACAGCTCTAATATCCAAATGAATATAAATCAATTAAAGGCAAAGCAAATATGCAAATTATTGTTAGCTGGTATGCTCAATTTTATTCATTGAAAGTTACCAGCGAAACTGAAGTACTAAATTTAATTCTATCAAATGCTAGAGTTTATCGTGATTTAATAGAGGCGCTCGATTACCAAAAAATGATGAATAATAAAATTGCTAATATTAATAATATCGAATTACATAATTGGAATAATAATATAATAGTTCGTGAGTGGAATAATTCATTAGATCCTTCGATGGAATTTCGTTGTTTTGCTTATCAATCGAATCTAAATGCTATATCACAATATAATTATTATTGCAAATATTATCATCTTCTAAATGATACAATTATTCAGAAGATAAAAATAACAATTATTAAATATTGACAAGAAAAAATTCAACCACTTTTAGATCCATGGCCTGAGAAATATTCGAATTATTTGATTGATATTGGATTAATTGAAAATAAATCAACTAATAAATATGATTGTATTGTTATTGAAATGAATCCATTTGAGACAACTACTCATCCATGTTTATTTGATTGGACAAAAGATAATAATCAGTTAAGAGGACAAAGAAATGAAATAGAAATACGTGTACAATTAGATTATTATCCAAATGTTGAAGATTATGTTGAATTTATTCTTGATATTAATCAATATGATGGAAAGAATAATTCCTCATCTGATCATTCTAGCAAAGAACCCTATTTTATCTTTTTAGATAAGATGAAAACACAACTTTCTTTATGATCAATATATATTATTAAAAATTGTACTAATTTTTAGTTTATTACATTAAAATTAGAAGTACTATCTTTTGTTTTCAAATAGTAAACATCAATTTTTGTTATCAAATGTAAAGAACAAAGCGATACTCGTTTAATATTGGTTTATTGTCTTTTTTTCTTGAGGTCTATATTGAGGATATTATATACTCAGATTTGTCAATGCAATTCACAGACCAACATCAATAGAATTCAGCAGCCTAGATGACTTACCTATTGAATTGTTGTATCGCATTTTCAACAACCTTTCGACAACAGATATGTCTTATCGTGTTTCATTAGTTAATCATCGTTTACAAACCGTAACTCTTTCTTACTCACATTTCGAACTTGATACAGAAACTCGTAAGTTTAAGCGTCAATGTTATCGTCTTCATCCATCGCAAATTTCTTCGCTTTGTCTATCTCTCAGCACAATAAAATATTATTTCTCAGTGAATTATTTTCTTCTTCATCGTTCTAAGAGTTACAAACAGTCGGATCATATTGACAATTTTCTTAGTGTCTATCAAGACCGATTGGATCAATTTAATCCTTTGCACTCGTTGAATTCGAGTGGTGTTTCTGATGAAGCTTATTTACATATACTCAATCATTTGAGACAGGTCATGCCTAAACTATTGCTGATATTACATATCATCAAAGACATGATGATTTCGTTTGTTCCTGAGCGAATCGTCCATTTCATGCAATTACGTATTTCATTACCAAATCTTCGTCCGATTATATTATACAAACCTACTCCTCTATTGCCACTAACACTCTGTTGTTCGTAGTCTTGAACACGTATATTTTACTAAGTGTACAATTTCACAAATGCACGAATTATATAAATATTTGGGTGTGGGTAGGTGTACCTGTGTCGGTGTGAGTGTAGGTGTGGATGGCATCTTCACCACCTCACAAGTGCACACACCCACACCCACACCCTCAAGCTTTCCTATTACTGTCCTACTATGTTTTCTAGTACACCTTTATGGACTCTATACAACTGTAACATTCATTTTAATTTTCCTTTTCGCTAGTTTCATAACTGAGATCTTGTCATTAGTTGTGGAAATCGAAGCCTAACTGCTGTTATGAATGCTATGGCATTTTGTCTATTGGAATTTGTTCGAAAGTTATTCAAAACGGATGCTTTCATGTTTAACAATGATTTCTTTTGCATTCTGATCTTTATTTGTGTTAACTAGGAAAAAAAGAGTATATACCATCCCTAATGCATTCGATTTTGCAGATTCTTAGTCTGTTCATGAGACAATGCCCTGTTTTTAATTGACTCTATCAGACTATTTAAAGTGGAATAAAATCAATAAGACCGATGGTTCCGAATGAGTCGAAATATTTCCCTACTGACAGTTATTGATTGAAGACGCATAAATTTTCGAAAGTGTACGAATAATTTTTTGTTATGAAAAATTCATGTATTTCTCTTCATTTTTCAGTAAAATAGAGATTAATAGATATCCAAAGCCCGAAATTACAGTATATATACTAGGCATAATGTGCTACAAGATATTACCCATAAGAGCTCCTAAGTTGGTTTTTATACGGTAAAACAACAGAAAAGAAAAAAGTCATAAGGGGTATACGGATAATTTTTCGACTCACTGTATATATATCGCATACAGATTGTGTGTGTTTTTTTCGTCTTGATCTACATGTTTCATGCGTTGTATTCATTTTTTCTTTGATTATTTTCATTAACTGCTAGAATAAAGATGGAGATAAAAAATGTCAGTTTTCGGTTTTGGTTCTAAGAACCCTGGAACGTATAGTGACTTACCGCAATATGAAAGAGAAAATGTCCAAGCAGTCCGGCATGTTCAAAGACGCGTAGAAAATGGTTGTTAAAAAGATTCCCGTTCCTGAAAATCCGAGAACGGAACCGTAAGAAACAGAGAACCTTGACGTCCCTATTCCAGGTAGATTCTTAATAGGAACTTACGAATCCTAAAAGTTCATATCTATCTCTTATCTATTGTCTTGTCATCATGCAAAAGTTTTCTTAGAGTCTTTCTAAAAATTTCCGATGTTCCACGATTTATGGTTGTGCCCTATCAATTTATTTTAAACAAAATGTCACTGATCATTTTTAAAAACTGAAAAAATTCTTCCTATATCTATTTTGGTTCAAAAATAATAAACAAATTAGAACAGGAAATGACCTTCCAGACAGTCTGTATATTATTACGTTAAAGTTCGACAATATATACTTGGCTCAGTAGAAATTCAGTGGTTACAATTAACACTAGGAAAACTCGAAGATAATCAAGTGATTCAGCCGAACAAATTCTGTATAGGTGCCTGTGCGAATGCATTTTATCATATCTTGATTCACAAAATTGTACTATACTCATTCAACCATTATATAACGTGGAAATGTGAGCAGCACATTTATCCTCTTCGTCATCCATTTGGCAACCACTTGATTGAGCATATGAAGCATTATTTCTCTTTAAAAAAACACAAAATATTCATTTTTCTATTAATACAATAGTGACTAGAAATTTATTTAGTGATATAATTGTTGAAGAACAATCGACAATAGATCAGCGTTTATCAAAACGAAGAAAATCACTAAATAAACGAGATCATTTATATATTGGATTGTATTGGACTGATGTGCAAAACATAGATGAATATGAAATATTTTGGTATTGTCTAAAGGGGTACGGAATGATTTGAGAGGAAACCTTAGGCAATCAGGAAGACGGCAATTATTTCATCAATATGGTCGGAAGCGGACTCCTAATGCAAAGTCAAAAAGAATAAAAATAAATATGCAAACACAATTATCTGGACCGATGTAGAATTCAAATTGCTCACCTACTCATCCATGCAAATTTTCCCTTGCTGAATACGAACAACCTAACACAAATGGATCACTATTATAGTTCACCTTAATACATTCTTATTATTAGTTTAGTTCTCGTCTCTATCCTCACTATCGTATCCACTCTGATGTTGTAGAGAAATACACTATACCTATACATCATTCTGACGAGAAAATTTTCAGAAAGTATGTAACTATATAGGCATGATAAGCATTGTTTTTAGTCAATGTGCCATGTCATTTATTTCTTGACCCTTTTTTCTGTCATGTCATCGGAATAAAGTATGTCATTAATTTTGTTTTGATTACCGATTAATTAAAACTTCATTATTAGGACTCTTTGAAGATTAACGCAAACAGAAATATGAGAACATTGATCTATTGAGTATAAAAGTGAAAGCTAAAATAAATATTAGGTTATAACGATTGAATATATTATTCGTTTGATAAAATTTCATAAGATTTTTCTCGAAATGACAAATTCAGTTACAACAGAAGTAATCAATATTCATTTATTTGATAGTCCAATTTGCTAGATAACAGACGTAAATTAATGAATGAGAGTGCAGATGAGAGAATCTTATATTCTTTTCTTACATCCAACTAGACAGTTTTACAGTAAGCAGGATAGCAGAATAATAGACGCTGAGAGGATTGTGGGTGGGTGTGGGTGTGATATCTCAACCTCACATTCTGCATTCCACACTAATATATTTCATTGTGAGCAACGACTTTTCAGAAGGAAAAACTTACCAATTTGTGTTCTCACCTCGTTGTCTGAAGGCAATGATATCCGATTGTTTGAAGAAGTAGACGTTTTTCGTGCGTGTTCGTTTGTTGTAGTACAATGGTTCGAGCTAGTACCATCTTTTCCTATCGGTAAAGGTAAATATTTGTGATATTAAAGATCTGAGAAATGATTTATTATTCTTCTTGGATTTGTAGCATCAAACAGACTTTCAACTACTATTTTCTTGAATAAATTTGCATTTGGTAAATTACTAGGTGGAGAAGATTTTTCGAAATTTGTATATTCATCACATAAACGATATATAACCATAAATAGATTATAATTATAAATCAATTTGATTTTGGACTTCGAAATAAATGCATTGAAAATTTCTTTATAAGAATCATCGTTGACCATCGGAAAGATATAATCAATGAAATTATATTTTAATGGATCATTGATTATTTTCATATTGGTGATATACATACCCGATATAATTATCAATAAGAATCTATCAAGAAGAAAATGCAATTCGATGAAATCAATACAATCGTTTGTTATCCATAATTTGACATGTCAATGACAGATCATGTTCATTTTTGAGTAAAAGGTCAACTCAAATGATGCCGTCATGTAGAGTATTGTAAGATATGTTGTTCGATAGTCTGAAAACATCGATGTTTACTTTATTATTTAATACATTCATAAGATATTGATATTTTCGAGGGGTTAGATTTCGTAAGTTCATCCGTTTTTACTTTTTTCGATGATTATTATAACTGTGTATTTTTATTGTTATATACCTATTGGATAACTGAATGAGAATGAAAGCAACTAAAACGGTTCGTGCATCGCAATCAATGGTTGCATATATAATATAACTCAAATCAAATCGTCTTTTGTCGTTTTTGTATAAAAACTGAAACATTGAGAAAAAACATACACACGGTGTATTTCATTCAAGCGAAAGAATTATCAACACCGGCAAACGAGTGAAAATGCGTTTAGATGAAGATCTTTATCAATTATTTCTTAAAATCTTTACTCACAGTCATACAAAATATAATGATTCATTCTTTCAGTATTTACTCTACAAAGAGTATTTTATTTTGTACAAATACTTTTTTAATTTCATTGAGGAATGATTTTGATATGAAGAGATTTACATAACAACTAGTACAACATGAAATATTAAGAATAAATTGACAATTCTTTTTATTTGTTTATAGATGAGAAAGATGGCAAAGATAAAACTAAATAAACTATACATCGTGATATCTCCAATTAATATCAAAAGTAATTGTCGATCTTTCGAAATGGAATAAATATTCTTGTCTATAATAGTTTCTCTACTTCGAATATTATGAATTGGTTATAATTCACAGATGATCATCAATGAAAGTATTCGAGTTTGCTTAATGATCGTATTATAATCGACAAAAGTATTTTGCACACCTTGTTAAAGATTACAAATAAAAGCATGAGAGATAATTTCCATAATATTGGTAAAAATCAATGCATAACTGTGAAATATCATCTAGAATATTGTCCCTATTATAATAGAGACAAGAGCAAGACGATAAGTACTTCGATGTCTTGTTCAAGCATGATGTGAAGTGATTTATATCCGATCAATATAAGCCAGAATTAAATAAAATTGACTTAAATAATCAAACAAAAGTACAGCAAAAAGGATGCAAACAACAGAAGGCTAAACTGGATGTACTTAGATCAATTTAATATCCTAAACTTAATGTTGAGAATAATAGTGCACAATGGATATACAGTAGATTAGCACTTTTATATGCAATATAAATTGAAGAATTATATCTTCCTTATAATGTATAGAAATTTCGAATTTTGTAATTCATTTCCGGTATAAATTTCATTTCAGCCATTTTCTTATGACTAAGAATTTTTTATGCAATTATCTATCAGAATGATCCTGTAATCGATATATTTATATTATTTTCATCACAATTTTTCTTATAGAAAAAATCTTAACTTTCAATCAGTAATTCATTTTATAACTGGTTTCTTTCATTTCATTAGCTGTCATTTTATTCAAAGTTAAATAACATCAATTCTAACTGTCGACTTCTATTAGATACCATTTTTTTTCTTATCAACGAAATTTTAATAACTATAAATAATCATTCTTTTCATTCATCTTTCCTTTTCTTAAAGAACAGAGATCCGAGTTTTCAATCTAGTCACACTAGTCATTTTGCGTAGTAGTCTTTAATTTTCTTCTTCTTCGAAATATTATTATTATTACCATTCAACATCATTACAATACAGTGCTAAATATTAGATGAGGTAAAATATAGTGTCCTATTCTCTTGTAATTATTTACAAAATAATGCAAATATTCAATATTGAACCTAATCGCTAGAGAATGATAAAGGGTGTGGCTGTGGGTGTGGCAGTGGCTGTGGGTGTGGCAGTGGCTGTGGGTGTGGCAGTGGCTGTGGGTGTGGGTGTGGCTACGGGTATTCATTCTACCCATACCTAAACCCTTAATCACACCCACATCCACACGCACACCCACACGCACACGCACACCCATCCACACCCACATCCACACTCCACCCACACCCACATCCTTCAAGACGTGCAATTCTCTGCCCAAGAAACGAAGATGTTCGATTAATTAATGAATGCGTTTTGATAAATTTAAACAATGTTGAACAAATGAGTTTTTACGCGATTGACTCTATAAAAAATGATGAGGGTGTAGACGATCATGATTTACAAGTCAATATTCCCGTAGAATTTCTAAATACTTTAAGTCCATCTGGATTAGCACCGTATAAATTAATTTCAAAAGTCGGTTGTATAGTAATCCTTTTGAGAAATCTCTCGGTAAACAAAGGACTATGCAATGGAACTAGAATGATTGTTAAAGCCTTTCGTCAAAACGTACTTCAATTGGAAATTATTACTGGTGCATTTTCTGAAACTCTTCATTTTATTCCTAGAATTTCTTTGGATACACCGAATGATCCGGCACTTCCATTCAATTTCGTTAGACACCAGTTTCCAGTTCGGCTTGCATATGCGATGACAGTAAATAAGTCTCAAGGTCAAACTTTTGATAAAGTTGGCCTCTATCTTCCAGAACCATGCTTTTTACACGGTCAGTTTTATACAGGATGTTGAAAAGCAAAGGAATCTAATGGTTTAAAAATTCAAGTAAAAGATACCACTAGACAGGGAAAAACGGATAATGGGCAAACAGTAATAGATAATGTTGTTTATCTGGAGATTTTTTCGTGAATTCCATATGCCTAATGTTCTGAGTCTATAACTTTAGTATTTCCTTTTTTATTTAATAATTCAAATAGCAATCCAAAAGTTTTTATTAAACCAATTTTTCCTATAATCTTAAAGTTCAGCTCTTCACAGGGGCCTCTAGTTTATAATTATAATTGAGATAAAAATTTATCTTTGGCCGTTGTGGCCGTTTCGACATGAAAGTGTTAGTTCGAATTTTTTCATTTATTTTCGAAGTGATATTAAGCTTTCAGACTTTCATTTATATTCGAAGTGGAATTAGGCAACTCATGAATGCGATACAAGGCTGTAAATTTTTGTATTAGCACATTTAGGACATGTTTTACCACCACAATCTATGTCAGTTTCATCTTGATTCTTCACACCATCGCTGCAATTGGGTTCTACAGAGCAGATAAAGAATTACATAATATTTCATATGAAGAAAAATGGGATCCGGACAGTTGGTCGTAGGACACTTGGTCGCCGAACAGTTGCGCGCGGGCAGTTGGTCGCAGGACAGTTGGTCGCAGGACAGTTGGTCGCATGGACAGTTGGTCGTATAGTGTAAATAAGAGGAATATGGGTGTGGGTGTGGATGTGGGTGTGGGTGTGTGGGTGTGGATGTGGGTGTCGGTGTGCGTGTGCGTGTGGGTGTGTGTGTGGGATATGGGAGTGGGGCGTGGCTGAGTGTAGATATAGTTCTTCTCATCTCTTCACCCACGCACACACCCACACCCACACTCTCAAATGTTCTCTGTTTAATTATTTATAAAATAATAAATAATGTTCAATTGTTTTTGCACTTCATATTCCTCTTATTTATGCTATGCGACCAACTGTCCAGCGACCAACTGTCCGAACCCAGAAAAATATACCTTGACATGTTTTAGATTTGCACACTTCACTAACACAATCTGAGTCGGCTTTGCAGGTTCTTCCATTGGGACATTTTGGACATATGTCACCACCACAATCTATATCAGTTTCATTACCATTTCTATAACCATCAGTACAAGTGGGAGCTAAAAAAAGAAACAGTTAGGAAATAATTCGATTCCTAAGTAGACTAGAATTCTCATGACATGTTCACTATTATGTATGATTGTCCTGAAAGGCAATCCTGAAAGTCAACCTTTTCTCAAACATTTAGATGCGAAAAGAAAGATTGCTATAGCGATTGTTAAGACGATTCAAGAAAGCTTTTCTAGTGAAATTCATTTGAATCGTTTTTCTGTAAAAAAGTAGAAAAAAGTAGAACTATCTTTTGAACGATTTATTATTATTACATGGATTTCAATGGTTGAGTATTGTTCAAATCGATCTCAATCTATTTAATTGCGAGTAATATTTTGAGATTTGGATATGGATATAAGAGTCGCATGTATGATGAAGGGCAATAGTCAATTCAAAATGCTTTCGTAAATTATCATCAAATCCCAAAGGATCCGCCCTACGAACTGTAATACATGGGACGAAGTTTAATTGAGAGGTGCACTTGTATCCTTTCTCGAGTCGAAGAGTCTGAATAAATGACTAAAAGCGTCACTTTCCAGCTTAAATCTAAACATTAACACTTTGAGTATCATATGTCTTAAAATCGATTTCCGAATTCAATATTAATTGTAATCCATCTAAAGATGACAGACAAAATCCATTCAAAATTGATTTTGGTAGGAAATTTACACACGAGGGTGTACATGGACAAAGAGCAGGACAGATAGCTCTGCTAGAAGAATTAAAAATAGTTTGTTTTATATGTCTAAATGAATTATGTCGCTGTATTATCGGTTGAGTCGGGAAAGATATGAAAAATTAAAATGTGGTAGGTGAAGATGATGATTTTTTCTTGAACCTCACCCTCACACCCATAACCATATTCACCCTCAACTTTGGAAAAGTTCTGCTCCTATGCAGTTAGCATACCTTTACATCTTTTCTTGTCGCAATTACCGCTCGAACACTGATCGTTATATTTGCAAGGAGCTCCATCATTACCGCTCTTCATATTCCTGCTGTGAATTGCTGAAAATCGACCTAGCTGAATATCATCATCAAGCTAGAAGAACATTACAGAAGTAACAAGAGAATATGTATATAGATGAAGGTAAAGACACATACCATTTGGGCCACGCGGTCGCTTTCGAAATCTTCCTGTGATGACATAGCCACATTCAAACAAAAGATAAGAACACCAATGGTTAGCCACATCCACCTATCAACAAAGATTTTCATGAACTCTCTTTCATATCACTGATCTAATTCGGTAATTGAAGGTCACAATGATAAACTGGTATGCTCTTGCAGCTACTAATGGCTACATGAAATATTCCACCAAAGTATACAGCAGTGTTGAAGAAGACAAATAATCATTTATGATTGTTTTCATTCTCAATTTTTACTTAAAATACATATTTCATATGATGGGTTTCAGCTTTTAATAACTAAAATCTTCAATCAAAATATCTGTTTCAACAATAAAGATTCTATTTTTCGGGTGACCAGTGTAGTAGTACAGGTAAAATTTTCTTACAGTATATGTTGCGATAAATCCTTCAATCTTGAGGATGTGGTTGCGGGTAACAGTGAGAGATTACTATAAACTCTCACTCACACGTCTACATTCATCGCATTCTTACATTCACGGTAGTAACCTTTGATAAAATTGTTGCCTTAAAAAAAGGTTTTTTTTCAGTCTTATCGCAGCCTAGAATCTGCTCATGAAGTATTGTGAGATCGATATCTACACTTAGTCATGACATAGACATTTGAAATTTCCCAACTATTCTTATGTTAATGGCCGTCAACTCTAACTGAGAAGATGATCTCTGACATTCGTTTTGTTCATACAAATCTCATCCTAAAGAGCCGTTCCTATTTCTTTCTCGTGTATCACTGATTTCAAACGATTACGGCCTTTTTCTTAACTCAATTCGTAGAATGAAAAGAAAAAGTTAGCTTTTACACGAAGCGAGATAAAAACAGTAGACTTACCCTGTTGCGTTTCCATGACGTCTTTGATGTATTTGCATTATAATACCCACAAAATTCGAATTAATCGAAGAATCACACTGAATATTTCCTGGAAACAGATATATATGTGAATAGATATGAATATATACATGTAGCGATCGATCTAATAGAAAAACTATTGAGTTTAGATCTAACATATGACAAATAATATCCATGACATCAATTAATCTAGCCCATCATTCTTTGTACAATAAAGCGATTTTCTGTGTCTCTTTACTTCGTCACGACAATCAAAAGTAGAGACATATGAAAGTAGATATTAATTGTATAGAGAGGAATGCAAATCCTGATGGCTCGATTTTTTTCTCTACTCCTCTAGTAATCATTAGGGATGCACCAGCAGCTTCAGCTCAAAGTTCAGCTCTTCGAAGCGAATGAGCTGTTCGAACGTTCTTTTTCATAGAAACTGAACTTTTTCAACAGCCCTACTCAAAAGAGCTGGGCTGTTGAACAGCTCTTTATCAGGAACTGGTTGACGAGATAGCCCTTGAAAATGATAGAGGCCATTCTATCTCGTCAACAGTTCCTCAAAAAAGAGTTGCTCGAACAGCTTCCCTCAAAAGAGCGGAGCTAATCGAACAGTTCGCTCAAAAGACCTGAGCTGGTAGAACAGTTCCTTCGTTCAGAGCAAGAGACGAACTGTTACACCCCTAGTAATCATTCAATCGCATGGGAAGTGCAGTTCATAGTAAGAAAATAATTCAAAGCCATATCGTTTTCTTTATGAAGAAAAATCTAAGCAAGCCATTGACTAATTAAACGTTGTCAAGGATTGTACGATTGTCTATAATATAATCGAAATATCTATCTCTAGTGCTACTAAAAATATATTCCTTAGAGGAGAAGAACAAAACTAAAGGAGTGAAAAATAATGTTGATCATACATACTATTAAAACCTGATTAAAAGCGCATAGCGCGCGTTGCTTTTATCTAAGAGTCACAGATGGTAATGTAAACCATACTAATTGGAAATCAGCAAAACAAAAAGCGAATCCCTTCGCCAATTCGATACTAATTTCAATCGTTTGAAGGTCTTTCACACTAATTTGAAACAATAATAACTATCGACAATGCAAAATCTTATCAATAAAATGCATGCGACAGGTGGAAAAAAGAAATATGATAGTGCTATGGTTCGATTTTATTTCAATTTTTCTAATATTAATTAAAAAAGCTTGTCAGCGCAGCTCCTTTGGAGCTGAAATGTGGAACTCACGTATATCCTTTCAATTTGTTATTCTACTGCATTATTTGTAAACTAAAACATACTATTTTTTCAAATAATTATGAATGCATTAGAATACTCTATAGAAACTGAAGCCTTTTGTGCGCGGTTGTTGACGTCTGTAATGGTGCCCTGTCTGTAATGGGGGACTGTCTGTAATTGGGGGTGTCTGTAATGGGGGGTGTCTGTAATGGGGGGTATGTCTGTAATGTTCTCTTTCTCCGTTGCTATGAGTCTGTAATGGGGGGGTATGTCTGTAATGTTCTCTTTCTCGGTGCCGCCAAACTCGAACTTAAAACTTACACTCACTATTTTCTTCGAAAACATACGTGAGTTCCACAAAAGTAGAGCATATGGGCGTCATTAAAATGATTACTTCTTTTTCTTGATCATTTTAAAACGACAATAGAGACAACCAAAAAAACTAACTTTTGTGTTTGAAAATTGGGCTTATTGAAGTGTCACACTGCTATTGCTAATTTATCTTATTAATGAAGTTTTTTTACGACGAATCTGAATATGGTTTTTTTTTAAACTTCCAATGAAATGAAAGATTTTTATAAAATTGAAAAACCATCAAACTGAAGGGTAAGGGTGTGGGTGTAATAATTGAAGACAAGTGATTTGCATCGTAGAAACCGTCTTATTTGTTAAAACATGTCTTAACTGCATTGATAGAATGAGCAGGTTTCATGTTTACATGTTTCATATTTAGTGAGAAGAGCTTGTTTTTCACTTCAGAACCGCAAACTCTACGATATGAGACGTGACTTGTCACCTTGACCGACGGAGCAAAGAATATGTGAGGACATCAAAGACATTGTCTAGATTCCTAATCAAAAAATAGAAACAGATCCATAGAATTGATATTCCAAACATTCTTTATCTGTCACTAAATTCTCACAATGTAACTGTACTATTGGGATCCGAAAATATTTCTGTTATAAGTTTATTTTTTCCTGAAGATCTTCATTATTAATTGAATAAATTTCTTTCAAAAGCAGCTTTATTAAACGTCAATTGTTCAACTTTAGAAGATTTTATGGTACACTATTACATTGTAGCACAATAGTCAATAACATCACTTCGCTTCAATAGTAGGCACTGCTATGGTGAAGTATCGTGATTCTGTCTCATTATCGTGCGTAGCATGATTTCTGCTTTTGCAACATAGAATTGCTTGAACCGATCGTCTATAAGCAGGTGATATCGTGACAAACGCATAGAACGTTCCTATGGCTCATTCTCAAAAGAGATACAATTTGTTTCATATCAAGACACTGACAGCTATTTCATTTCTACTTAATCTTTTAATATTTCCATACCTATTCCATGCCTACATCACTACTTAAAACTTATGAAAGCTATTTCATTTTCGCTCTACCTACTTAATCATTCTACAGCAATTTAATCTTTATATGAATCTCTATCTCAGTCTCTATAGCTACTTAATTTTCCTATAACTATTTAAACTTTTTGTGAACTATTTGATGTTATCGAATGATTATTCCAAGTGTTATGGGTGTGGGTGTGGAGTGTGAGTGTGGGTGGGAGTATGGATAAGAAGATTCAACACCCACACCCTACTCGTTCAGCATTTTTATTGAGTCAATCTGCTTTCTTTCATTTAGTTTGTATTTTAAAATAATTTATTTATCATTTTCTTTGGTTTTATTTCTTATAGGAAATTCAAATTCATTTATAACGATTGATATATCAGTAGGTTTTATTGGTGTTTCAATATATGTTCCAATAATTCATGGAATATTGATATATTTCTCGACATATGGTTTATCAACAATTTGGTTATTAAAATTATCAAAAGAAGAACGAACTCTTTATTTAATCCAAACAACATTCATAAATCGTTTATTTTCTTTGTGCGTTTTTCTACAACATTATTATTTATTTGTTATTATATTGGCAATTGTAACAAGAATAAAAATCGAAATAATTAATCTATGAGTGAAATCAACAATGAGTTATTACGATAATTGAGGTTATAGAAAAACGATCAATAATTATTGTCAATAACTGTCACGTATTCAGGTTATAAGTAAAAGCCAGAAAATGTATTGTATTATCAATTGCATAATACAATAAAGGTCAAGGTCAATAATGTGTTTTATTGACTTGAAGAACAGAAAACAACTAACAAGTTAGATGAAACGAAATGGATAAAGTAGTCATCTTTTTAAGAAAAGACAAGCATATATATGCATAAAGAGAGATCTCTAAGTTGTGATGACTCATACAATGAAATGAAGAATAGAAAAAGAAACGAAAGAAATATAACAATAGAAATGTTGTTATATACGAAATTAGAGTGATCACAACCAGTGTTTCTAATAGAAATCTAAAATAAAATGTACAGTACACGCTGTTTTAAATGAGCAAAGTGTACATTTACACTTGTTTTCATAAGCAAAATGTACAAAATGTACGGTGTTAAAGTTTTCTATAATAAAAAGAATGCTAAAAACATCTTCATAGCTGATTTACTCAGTAAAAAAAGAGATCAATAATAAATAAGCAAATAGAAAACAAGTGAAAAGCAATTTGTGTGTGATTCATTTAGAAAGACTCACCACACAAAAGTGTAACATTAGAATAGTACATAAACATGAGAAGCTCGATTTACTGTTTTTCGAAATCCTAAACAAGCACAACACCTATCAAAACTATCGTTATCTTCTTCATCATCATGAACATCAATATGATTTGAAGAAAACTAAATTGAATATTGTAATTTTCAAGATTTTCGGCAGCTATCACATAAGTACCGGCAACAAACTGACATAAATCTGAAAAGGAAAAGAATCACAGAGTCACACAAAGGATGCTATCCAACGATTAGTAGAAAAAATAAAAAATAGACCATTGTCTATTCATTGTTTAAGCATAAGTTTTTGGGTGTGGGTGTGGGTGTGGATGGGTGTGGGTGTAGGTGGGTGTGGGTGTGCTGGTGCGGTGTTTTTAAAGGGAGATTGACAGTCACCCATACTCACACTCACACCCGAACCCCACCCGCACACCCACACCCACTACACCCCACCCACACCCCACTCCCACACCCACACTCACCCACACCCGCATCCACACCCACCCACACCCCACCCATACATCCATACCCACCCAACACCCACACCCTTTTTGTATATAGAAAAAATTTGTATATAAGTAGTTGTTTGTTCCACGGGATGATTTTTTTTGCATCTTATCTCATCATACACGGGTTCCTGTTGTGTAGGAATAATAAAATCACAATGTGTATATTTTTATCGATGCCCTTGCTTCACAATTTCGTCCATTTGTTCTATTGTCTTTAAAGCTTGTATACCTTTTCGTGTTGACATTATTCTCAAAGCGCAAATCGAACTGAAAGAAAAAAATACCTTGAAAGTGGTCGAAAATATATTTAAAAGACTCATATGCAATGAAAATGCAAAAAATTGTGCACATGTGGTTACTTCATCGAATTCGCTTTGTCACTCTATTCGTTGCATTGCACATGTTTCTGTTCTGTGTGAGCAAGTAATTGCACAACCATGATGAAGGATGATGACGTATTGTCGATAAACATATAGAAAAAACAACTTCAATAAATTATTTTTAACGAAAGATACCATTCAAAAGCGTACAATATTAATGGCTGAAGAACTTCGATTTTCTCTGTTGAGATTACCAATTGAGCTTGTCTATCGCATTCTGGACCACCTTGACGAATTAACAATCTTATGCTCAGTTCGCAATGTGTGTACAAGATTGAATTTGATCACTGATATATATCATCGATATAAGGTAACATTCACGTTTATAATTGGTTCTAATTCCTGACATGTTTAATAACAAGGTTCAGTTGAATAAAAAATTGTTTTGACTATTGTTCTTTTTAATGTAAGAAAAGTAAAAATTGAAAGACAGTCCTTTAAATTTGATAAGTATTACCGCAAAGAAAACGACCACTTACACGAGTCAAATTATTGTCATGGATATTAATAAATTTTCTATCGTTCTCTTCATTTTTTTTTCTATGCAGATCGAAATTTTAGTTTTTCGACAACAGTTATATGGATCGTATTGAAGATTATAAAAGAGTTTTGATTGGATTTCATAAATTATGCGCCTTTCTGGAATTTTGAAAGAGTTAGAATTCATTCAAAAACAAAGTCATCAAACAAAATAAATATAACTCTAAGAAGTTCATGAGTCTCATAAATTTTAAGCAGTATTAGAATTTTAGAAACTCTCAGAACACTAAACTCATTATAGTTGTACAGTCATTTAATGGATAGTATTAGGTTCTCTCAGCTAAAGAAAATAAATAAGTAGTAGTCTATTTTCATTTTCTACTTTGACGCTTAGGGTAATCTTCACATACAGTGAATGAAATGTCAGTTTTCAGAAATCGATGTTTTCTGACTAGAGATCTACTTAAAAGAAGTGGAGTAATTTTTTAATGTTGAGAGAACAATGGGATGACGCTGAAAGGTTCCCTACTTCATAATTCATCTCATATAAAAAGAAGTTGCCTAAGTCATTTAATTGCAAGCTTTCCAAAATCATTGATGGAATGCTTAGCATGATCTTTCAGTTTGTTTAATCAATTTTGTTACTATCCATGCATATACTATTTTTGATGTTGAGATTTGTTCATTCTGCCATTGATATTCATATGAGTAACAGCACAGTATCCATTCCAATATTAGATTGAATGATTAATTATCAAAGTATGTGCGTCTTCCTGTAGCATCTTAAGTCATATAATCTATTGCATGTGATAGTGTGCCCTCGATTTCACCCAAATAACGTGCCCTCTATCAACTCTTTTTGCGTTCACTATGATTTTGAAGATAGTTCATTGAAATCTGAAAGTTTCATGAGTTCAAGAGGCAAACAAATAGATTATTACTGATCCTTCATGATATTGAAAGCTGCTTTCCTAGATTTGTCGACTGCTCACTTGAAAAAAGGCGAAAGACTTTTGCTATACATGCGCATTATATGAGTCATATACTAGAGTATTAGATAATAGTCAATTTGCAGAACAGTATACGATTAAACCTTATAAAAACGAGTACTACATTTCTCTTGCACTCGATTGAGAAATATTTCACTTTCATGACAATGTGAAGCAGACCATACAAACATTAAATAATATATCAAATGGCAAAACATTTTACTTTCAGGTATATAATGATTCAATACTATTTACATATTTATTTTTCGATTCTTCTCAGTTCCTTATGTTATGTTGATTGTTTTTTAATATTATCTCCATGATCTATTTCGACAAAGGTTTTTTCAGACATATAACAATGATAAATTGCTGAATTTTTAAATTCTAATTTTTTTCATCCGTCTTCTTATATACTCTTTTTGACGCCATCATGTTACCTGTTTTCTTTATTGACGTGTCAATTAATATCAATCAACCTTTTTCTCGTTCTCTTAGACAACTTAAAATAGGCCCATCTATATTTTTTTGATATAGATACTCACAAAGCTGCGTCTCAAGGGTAACGAAATCGGAAACGAGGAAACAAAACATCTGGTTGATGCACTGCTAAATAACATGGTGATACTCATTCTCGTTTCACCTCTTCCATATTCCTGTGTGTACTCTTTCATACAGACTCTTACCACACTAGAACTGGAAGACAATCTCATAGATGATCTTGGAGTACAATATCTAGCTAATATGTTACTGTACAACACGGTAATCCTTTTTCTTTCTTCCTATCTCTCATATACTCATCAACACGTTTTCACGCAGACACTGACCACACTGAATCTCAGATACAATGCAATTACAGATCTCGGAGCACAATATCTGTCCGATGCTTTACTATATAACAGGGTAAGTCTCATTCTCTCTTTCTCTATGTCATATAGCCACCTGTACTTTTCACATAGACACTCACCACACTAGATCTCTATAAGAATAACATCAATGACGAAGGAGCACAGCATCTCTCTAATGCACTACGAAATAACACAGTGATTCTTTTTCTTTTTTCATATTCTCATCTGCACTATTCTACGTAGACACTCACCACGCTTATTCTCTACGGCAATCGAATCAGCGCTCTCGGAGCGCAACATCTGGCTGATGCCTTACGAAACAATAAGGTGATGACCTTGAGTTTTCTTGATATCTTTCATATCCTCATCTACTCTTTTTTGTATAGACATTGGCCACATTAGATCTGCAGGCGAATCAAATCGGAGCCGTAGCAATACAGCATTTGACTGATGCATTACGAAATAACACTGTAAATTCATTATCTCTTCATGTATCTCATATACCTACCTACAATTGCATATACAGACACTCGTGGCATTACATCTCTCGTGGAGTCAAATTGGAGCTCTCGGAGCACAATATATTGCTGATGGCTTACGAAATAACTCAGTAATCTTCGTTTTTTCTTCTTCATTCTCATATCGAAATCTGCCATTTTTCACCCAGACACTCACTACACTATATCTCGCTTACAGTGAAATCGGCGATGAAGGAGCACAGCATCTGGCGGATGCGCTACTATATAACATGGTAACGCTCATTCTCTCTTTATTCATCTCATATTCTCAGCTGTACATTTTCGCACAGGCACTTACCACACTCTCTCTCGGACACAATCAAATTGGAATTCTCGGAGCAGAACAATTGGCTCACGCACTACGAAATAATACGGTAACCTTTATTCTCACTTCACTTCTCTAGTATTCCCATCTGTATTTTTACATACAGACACTCAGCACACTAGATCTCCGTGAAAATGAAATTGAAGCTTCCGGAGTACAACATCTGGCTGATGCTTTAAGAAATAATAGAGTGATCTTCACTTTTCTCGTCTTATCTCTGGTATCCCTATCAGCATTTTCTTTACATAGACACTAACCACACTCAATTTATATAGAAATGGGCTTAAGGACCAAGGAGCACAATATCTGGCTGATGTATTACGAAATAACAAGGTGAGTCTCATACTCTCATCATCTAAGTCATATCCCGATTTTTACTTTTTCACAAGACACTTGCCACATTATATCTCCAACACAATCATATCGAAGTTCTTGGAGCACAACACCTGGCTGAAGCCTTACGACACAACGTGGTGATTCTCTTCCTTGCTTTATTTTTTCCACATATTTATTGGTACCGTGCCACACAGACACTCACCGCACTCATTCTCTCCTGGAACGAAATCGGAGCTCTCGGTGCACAATATCTGGTTGATGCATTACTATGCAATACAGTAACCTTCATTCACTCCTTATATGTCTTATATATTAGTCTGTACTTTCTCACACAGACACTCCATACACTAGATCTTTACTCCAATCAAATCGGTGCTCCTGCAGCACAACATCTGACTGATGTATTACAAAATAACACGGTGATCCTGATTTTTTTCTTCAAATCTCTCATAATGCTATCTGTATTTTTTCATACAGACTCTCACTACTCTAGATCTAGGATACAATCATACCAGAGGCAACCCGAAACGTCCTTTATAGGAACTGATCGAATAGAATAAACGACAGAGGAAATTTTGAACATTCATTGCACACATGGTCTCGTGAAGGACTCAAAGGGTATGATGAATGTATTACTAGCATTTTTTTGAAGATTTTGATTAAAAAATGAAAATAATTTTTTCCATGTTTGGTTTGATAATCATGCCGATGACTGTTTTGTGATACTTGTCTTGTTTGGAAACGGTGAAGACATAGGCTGGGATGTTTCTGTCAACATAACTTTAGTGTTGAATCATAGTGTCTTACAACGACCCTTTGAATTTCATGTGGACTGGGATATGTTGGATGTGAGTGTATCTGTGGACGTCATCCATTCGTCTACACGCATACCCACACTCTCTTTTGAATGAGACCAAGTTCAACTTTGAGATGTGCGGATAAAGCTAATAATATGAATATACCATCATTGCCATTCTTGCTAAAGCGACTTTTGCTTTGTATAATATTCATTCTTTGTAGGTTAAAAACAGAAAGAAATTTTATCTTCTTTTGATAACTTAACTGCAGGTCTTTGCTACATATCTGCGATTTGTAAAGAGATAATATTGAACTTTTGTTTTTTCATATTGAGATATATACACAGTCTAGAAATTCAAGATTCAAGAAAGACAAAGGAAATTGAGGAGTTCAAAGGAATTCGAGAATTCGAGAAAAATCAAGAAAACTAAATAACTTAAATATTTTTATCATCCTGACTATCGTGAAACAGATAGATTATGAGGACCAGTTTCTAATAAACAAGATTTTAGGGCCTGTTCTATTACAGTTATCATAGGAAATGAATCAAAACAAAATACAATATCCTACATAACTGTACGTGGATGACAAGGCTAGAATGCTGAAGTCTTCTCGACAGAAAGTCGTTGTAATAGTAGACAGAGTTGTATAAAAGTATCCGTAAAACGAAAACACTCACAGAAAAATTAGCAAACGGTGAAATAAGAGAAATGACAGAGTGTTTCCATGATAGAAATTATTAAGGAAAAATACCTTTTTCTTTTAATTGGCAAATCTTCTGATAAAATTTTATTAAAAGTAAACTATTCAAATCTAGTTAAATACTCTTATGATATAAGTTTAAAAAAAAGAAAATATCTAAATCTTGAAGATATATAGTTTAGTTAATAATAAGTCATCGACTCTTTTGAGGATACGGATGTGAGTGTGGGTGGATGCATAGGTGTGAATTTGATTCAAGATAAGATCTCCACCGAAACTCACTCATCCATACCGATACCCACCCACACCCGCCCCTGTAACCATGAAACGCTTTTTTGACGCATTTAAACGCGTCTCAAAACTGAAGCTGCCTCCAAACACACTGAAATGCGTTCACTATATGGATGTTCGAACGCGTTTCAAAGTTTTGCATGCGTTTAGCAGGGCTGCCAACTCCTAATTTTCAAATGGGGTACAGAAGATTTATAATGGGGTACAGTTGGGGTACAAATCTTTTTAAAATGAGGTACAACATTGGGGTACCTCATTTTCTTCTGAAACAGAGTTGTGGTAGGTGAGCAACAGCCAAAAAAGGGTCTTTTGAGAAAACAGCATTACTTTAAAAACGATTCCACTGTAGAAAGAAGTACATTTTTCTTTAGTTTCAGTTTCGACGATGCGTTAACGAGTAGCTTGCTTGGAATGTCGGTGAATCATATAGTTCCTCCGTTAGGAGTCGAGAGATCTGCTTTAGAAAAAGAACAATGTCAAAGATATTGCTTACGAGGAAACCTCCTCGGGTGTTCTCTTCCAATTTGAATGATTTTTTGCCTATAGATACTACACAGTGTGCTAGTGAAAGCCCTTAAAAGCTTTCGGTCCCTATTGAGATTTAGCAAAGCTATTGGATTTTTAATGTCTAATTATTTCGGACCCTAGGTCTCAGAAAAAGTTGTATTTTTGAATTTTGATCTGAAATGTTATGCATATAGATATATCAAGTAGACTAGCTTCCATAAAAAACATTCAGAAATTGTGAACAGTCTCCAAGATGTTACATTTTCTGGATATAAGGTCTTTTCCATAAATAGAATATACAATATACATTTTTGGAAAGTCTTGTATCTGGAAGTAACTCTGTTCAAAAACTTCTGAATTTTTTTTTATGGAAGCTAGTCTACTGGAGATCTCTAAATGGATAAAGTTTCAGATGAAAATTCGAAAATACAACTTTTTCTGAGACCTAGAGTCCTAAATGATTAGATATATTATAAAATTCAATAGCTTTGCTAAATCTCAATAGGAATCAAAATTCTTTTAGGGTTTTTACTAGCACACTATGTAGTATCTACAGACAAAAAAATCATCGAAATGGAAAGGGAACAGCTGGGGAGGTTCCCTCGTTACCTTTACATTTTGGACGGAACAGTACATATTAGGGGCACTGGAAAGAAAATACCCAAGAAAAAAACCGTGGGAAGATGTGCAAAAGTGATTTTTTAGGAAGTTGAAAAGTGCACTTGTCATTTTTTAAAAGTATAAGATACAGAATTCTTTTTCATTCTACACTGTTATTCGATAAGAAAAAAGACTTTTTTCGAGAAAAGTGTATTTTCTCAAAATAGGGATTGTGACGAATCCACTGTCCCTCTTATCGTCACATTTTCTGTGACACTTGCAGTCGATTTTTTCAATAGATTTACAGGATGTTTCAGGAACTGCTATCATTCCTGATTCTGACTCTTCATAAATTTGAATCTCAGTTTTTTTTGCCGGAATCCCAATGAAAATTGATATTATTTTTCATTCAGTAGAAACTTAAATCTAAATTAGTTTTTTAAATACTATGTGTCAGTTAGATCTGATAAAAACAATAAAACAAAGACAAAAAGTGGAAGAGTCGTCAAACTTTATTTGGATTTTGGGATTGAAATCAATCTCGCGAAACAGAAAAGGTTAAGAGAAAACTAAATGAATAAAATGTTTGCTAATTTGCCTTTCTCAACTATTTATCAATATTATCCTATGCAAATGACTCTACAAAGATGATGTAAGGTGTATCGAAAATATAGTTGATTTTGATTCAAAGACTTATTTGTAGCAATAAAAGCTCAAATATCTAAATGGGGTACAAAAAGTGTACCCCAGGGGTACAAAATGACAAAATGGGGTATTGTACCCCAAAATGGGGTACAGTTGGCAGCCCTGTACGTAATTCAATCACATATACAGATATCGTGTAGAAGTACTGAAATTAACTGAAGAAAAATTAAACATAAATACTTTAAAAAATCAATTTAATGTTTACATTAAAATATCATCAAAATCTAATCGAATAAAAATGAAACAAGTGCTTTTTGTTTAACTTTTCGATTTTATTAATATAATGATATTTGCATAAAAGACCGATTTAAAAACTATAAAGATTATTAAAATACAATAATTATATATAACACAAGGAGGCTTGTTTTGCTTCTTATTTCAATGAGATAAAATGTGATTTTCCGTTATGATACCAATCTAATTTATTTGTAATATGATATTTTAATAATCATGATATTAATATTAGTAGTGAATTTATTTCATCGATGAATTTTCAAATAATTTCTCTCTTGTTTTGTTTTTACAAAATATTTGTAGAACTTTATATATATAATATATATCAGATGTATATAATTCAATAATATCAAATAGAACAGTACTGTTTAAAAAAACAAACTATTCATGAAAAATAAATGAATCAACATTAACTAATCTTGATGAAATCGCTCAATATATACAAAAAAACATTAATATGTTGATACATATGTTTATCAGACATCAATGATACGTACAACAAATATTGATAATCATTGAAAATCAATGTAGAATTAAATTGACTTGAACATTTTTTTGTTTGTTTTATTTTATTATTGATTTGATTATTTTAGGACAATAGTTGTTCATAATCTATTAAATACTGTCAAATATCTTCATGATATATCATCACAGCGATAATTTTACCGTTGTACAATCATCATATGAAACATCTGATGATTTATCTATATCTAGAAATTTTTTTATATATTAAAAAACTATCAATATAATGTAATATAATTCAACGAGAACAAAATTCATCCAATTAATATTCTGTTCGTTTTAATTAAAAATGATTACATAACTTTGGTATTCATATTCTAACATGAAAATAATCAGAAACAAGAGAACTATCATCGTCATCACCAACTTTAACATTACTTATACGATTTCCATCATCATTATCAAATAATTTATCTATTATTAACAAAAAGATAGAAAAATTTGTTGAACATTCATTAGAACAATTATGTGATTTGTCAATGGTTACTTCTCTTAAAGCTTTGATTAATAGTAATGATTCATTATGTTTATCATTTAAATTATCTGATTAAAAAAATTGAAATATCAAGGTGAATTCGATAATATTTTTATTGAAAATATTAATCATTATTATTGTCAAAATCGACGAATATCATCAATATCTTGAACAAATTTATTATCAACATTTGAACGATATTATCGTTTATGTTCAAATTTATTTGATCGACCACTTAATTTACCTTGTTCATCATTAATAACGAATTCATCTGAAAAATTAGCTGAACTCTAAAGAACAAAATAATATATGTAATGAAGTAAGTATTATTTCACCATGAACATTAGCTAATAATGAGAATTTTATAAATGATATTCAAAGAGAAATATTTCATTTACTTCAAATATTATTTTCATCTTATGATAATCATTTACGATTATTAAATCTTATATTATTATCGAATGAAAATGAATTATCGACAAGAGTTAATCAATTTGATGAAAAATCAATAAATAAACCATCTGATGATAATAAACTTGGAAAAAATGTCATCGATCACTTATCGAAGGAATCGATAAATGAAATAAATTTTTAGAATAATACAATTGTTTGAAATTAAAATTTCATATCGGTAAATACAGATGAATTCAAATATATTTATGCATTTTTTTCAATCGAAATAATAAAAGAAAAAAAAAAATCATTTATTTGTTTTATCATAGAAAAATAGAAATGCGTACCAAACATAATGTTGATATAGATCAGATTTGATTGAAACTTTCGAATACTTGAAACAAAGTAACGCAATAGCTACTTTTTCTTAAAGAAAATCTTAAATATCTCTACTGTACTTTGACTGAATCGATTGACAGTTTTAATAATACCAATAAACGAGTATTCATGGTTGATATTGATAAGAAAAATACTCTATTCAAATATTATACTTTGAATCAGTATTTTATCGAAAATGAGGGTCGAGAGAGCGTCGTCTTTTCACACATTAGATTTACATTTTAAAAATTTTAAATCGCTCCTCTGAAAGAGAAAATCTGTTAAAAGTACTGCTTTTGACATTAGTAGAAAACTATAATCTTTGAATAGTCATGAACAAAAAAAAACAATGCTTAAATAATTCATTTGATAACTTCAGTTGTTTATGAGAAAAATTTTCTGATTACATTAATTAATATGAAATAGACTTATGATAAAAATTAAAAATCAAATGATCATTGTTTGAAGCATTAATTTAAAATATTTTATGCTTTTTATTTTTATTCAAAAATAATAAATATATTGATTTTTTTTCAAAACCATTCAGATTATTGATCAATACACATGTCGAAAATAATATTTCACAATACAATTTTTGAATTGTTTTTTCTTATGAATATTAACAATAAACATTCCTTTATTATTATGAAAACAAAAAGAAAACAATATATGTAGTTCAGGAATGACAGAGATTGTCAAGCTTTTCTTATCAAGAAAATTTTATATTATCTTGTAAAAAAATATGTTTAATTACTGTTCATTTCCTTGTATTATTTAGGGTAATGATCGTGAACTATTAAAAAATCATAAAATAGTACTTTTTTATGTTTAAATATTAAGTTTATGATGGAACTCTCCTAATTGATAATTTGCATTTGAGTCGGGTCTATATGCATCCATGTAATCGTCCTTGAGTTATGAATACTCTAAAAAAAGTTCGAATTCTCATATCATTGCTACGAAGATACTGTATTTTTACGTTAGTTTTTTAAATCAATATCGTAGATCTCCTCAACAACACAATGGAGATTGATTTCCGAATGTTGACTAAAAACTTTACACAGACATACAACATTAACGAGAATAGTTTATTGTGAAAGGTTCAGGTCTTTTTCTTGTTCTTGTTCTTATGTTGAAATATGAAAATCAAATCTATACGTGTATATGAGCAAAGGGGGAAACATCGTACTTTTGTACTTTACTGTACTTTAACGTATCTTATCCTTCTATAACGTATTTTAAGCTACTTTAAAATAGTTTAATGTAATTTTACGTATTATAGCATACCATGTACATTGTAAAGTAGAAAACTATGATGTTTGTTCCTTGGATGCATCAATTACAATCACAATTCTTGACTTGGAATTCGAACTGGTAGGCAGCATTGGAATTGGCTAGGGGAGCTGGAGAAAGCTACCGTTGCACAGGTAGTTACTTTATCAGTTACTGGATAACGGGCTAATGGAAAATTATGTGCTTGATTTTTTTTTTACTAAAGTAAGGATTTTTAGGGAAAATAATGGCTTTTTTTTTTAATAAAGTTTGATCAACGGTTTTTGAAATCAAGGATTTCGAATCTACAATAAGTCTTTCAACATTATATACTTCATTTTTCGGCCGAGTTACCTCTACTGCAAAGATCTTTGATCAAACTTTTAAAAAAATCCTTATTTTTACTTAAGTACCTTACTTTAAAGAAAAACTCAACTATATAAATTTCCGTTACCATGTTACATTGTAGCTGGTAAAGTTGCTGCTTGTCCAACGATGGTTTGTCTAGTTTCCCTAACTAATTTCGATTCCAACTAGCTAAAGAACGATATTTACCAATGCCTAATTCAATTCCGACCACTTTCAACTTGCATTCCCAGCAAAGACTTAGAATTAGCATTAACTAGAATTGATGCATCTATATATCAAATTCAAATGCTATTTCTGTAAAATGTGCAACCAAAAATTAGACTTTGGTTGGATACAGATGTAAATAGGATCAATAGTTTTTTTCTTTTTTTATTTTAGCGATGATCCTTTTTCTTTGTTTTGTTTTTACGTCGTTCACAATTATCTAAATATAAATAATTAAAAGAATCTAATTATCATTTTTAGATGGTTACTATAAAAAATTTTATTTCAAAATTATTTGACGATTGATGTTTTTCCAACAAATAGTAAGTTAAATATTGTCCGAATATAATAAAAAGTATTGTACTAATGAACATGATCTATGATTTTTCTCTCAGCTCACGATCATTTGGCTTGCATCCATTGTAGTTTCTCAACAACAGTGGAGCTCGAATGGTTAAAACATATGAAAAAAGACCATAAACGTAAATTTATAGCCTTGATCAAGAAACGTAAAGCATATCGTCGACAATTGCATAAAGAACTTTATAATACTGTACAAGATAAGGTATTATTGTTTTAAAACATCTTTTATCAAACGAAAACTCTTATCAAAGCTTTCAACTCTAATTTTACTTAAGTATAACATTCTTTCTTTCATATAGGAAAATGATAATCAAGGTAATCTTGATCGTCGAAGTATGCCGGTTACAGAATGTTTAAAACAACGTAATTATTATAATCATCTTGGTAGTAATGAAAATCAACAAATTAATCAAACAAGTTCTGTAACTAATCTTAATTCATTTTTTCAATATAAAAATCAATTAACTAATCAAACAGTTGCTACAACTAATCCTAATTCTTTATTTCAATATGAAAATCAACATGTTAATCAAACAGTTGCTGTAACTAATTCTAATTTATTATGTCAATATGAAAATCAACATATTTAACCACCTGTTACTGAAACAAATGATTATTTTCCTGTTCAAAAATATGAAAATAAATCAATTAATGAAATAGTTGCTGTAACAGATCTTAACTCTTTATTTCAATATGAAAATCAACGTATTAATCAAACAGTTGCTGTAGCTAATCCTAATTTATTATGTCAATATGAACATCAGCATAGTGGTCAAATATTTCTTCAGCAACAATTGAATCAACATGATTTGAATTTTATATCTAATAAGGTACGTGATACAACTATTCATAAATTTGAACATTTTTTTAAACATATATCTACATTTCCTCACTAAAACTAGATGGTATTCGAATTTCTCTCGAATACAAAATGTGATGCGAAGCATGAATCTTGATAGTTCAGGAAAAAAAAGAAATCTGATAAGAAAAACGAATAATCGACTGTAGAATAAATGTCGATCGTTATCTCTTGTCAGGTAGTTTGAGTTTTGCCGAAACAAGACGCTGCTCTAAATCGTTGTGTATTGAAAATGGTATTTTCCATCAATTAGCTGATCAAATGTAGCTCACAGTTGAAAAGTAGCCATTATGAAGTTTCTCACTACGAAAACTTTATTAACGCATATCAACATGTTCCTAAAGAATGCTTTTGATTGATAGTTTAATCATCTGCATGATTCATTATCTCTTATCAGTTGTATTCGCAGCTGACTTCCATATGAGCAAAGAGATTGACGCCTAACCTTTGTTGCTTTCTTCATTTTAATTTTAATTAAGATGCGAAGCACTTTATAGTAATGCGTCGCGAGTTTTCTTTATTTCTTTATATATAACTAGACATACTCATCAAATTTGTGATTTTATGTTGCAGTGATCTTGAGAACAGAAAGTCAGAAAATTTTCGCTGAAACAGGATGTAAAAGTAACGAGATTGAACCTAAAATATTTCTTCTCAAATAGAGCATAGGATTCTTCGTTCAGTCATAAATCTATTTTCAAAAACATACTTTTGAAAGATTTTGGTTTCGAGATAATTAAAATGAAAAACGTTAAGAAAAGTTAAACGCCATTCTTTATGTTCATATGTTAAACAGCTGTCATTACAGCTGATGACAGATAATGAACTATATCGATATTTAAACGATCAATCCATAATGCTCTTTAGAAGAATATTGACAGGCTTTCATAGAGTTTTCGCAGTGATGAATTCTACAATGACTATTAAATTTCCAGCTTGTGTCAGATTTTGATCAGCTGATTGATGCAAATGTAACTTTTTCCAGTTATAACGATCAACAGAAATTTTTGCCTTCGGTCGAACAGAGACATCTTCAAAACACACACCATTCGAGTTTGACTCTACAACCGATTTTTCCTTTTTTTCAGAAACTCCATTATTTCACGTAATCGATACTCGTGCTTCGCACCTTATTTCGCATTCTCGACGAAGTCAAGATGCCATCTAGTGATCTCTAAGATAAGTTTTTGAAATTGGTAATTTTAAGATAGTATTTATGAGTGAATAGGACGTCCTTCGGAAGATTGGAAAACAAATATTATTAGTTTGATCTCAATACTTTCACTTCGCATTTCTACGAATGTTTTCTGACTTTTCATTGTCGATTTAATTGGAACAGAAAATGACCATCTTTATGTGTACGTCAAGAGAAAAAAAGAACTAATTGGCACCTCGACTTCATCGAAAATGCAAAATTAAGTACAATCACACATATTGACTATATGAAATAATCGAATTTTCAGCTCAAACGAATAATCGATTCTAGTATGAATGTCGAGTCGTGTTTCTCGTCAAGTACTTTACGTTCTGTTGAAAACAGATGTTCCTCTTGATTGTTGTAAATCGAAAAAGGTGCATTTCCATCAATGAGCTAATCAAAAATTTGACTGAAGCTGAAGGGGTGCTCATCATGAAACTCATTACTACGAGAAGTCTATGAAAGCGTAGCAACATACCTTTAAAGCATGCTATTCATTGATCGTTTAATTATCTCCATAATCGTTCATCTCTAATCAGCTATATCCAGAGTCGTGTGATAGATATGGAAAGAGAATGACGACTATCTTTTCCTATTATTTTCATTTTAATTATCTCAAAATGAAAAAAATGACAAAGTCTTAAAAAACTTTTCTTTTTCATACGTTATTTATATGCGAACGAAAACTCATTAAGAAAATTGAAAAACAGCTGCTTTCGGTTCGATCTTGACACGTTCAACTTACGTTATTACAAATATTTTTTGACTTTCGGCTCACAAGGTTAATATGACACACAATGTCAAATTTATTTGCATGTTTAGATAGGAATAAATAAAGAAAGAAAACTTGCGACGGACTACTATAAAGTGCTTCGTACCTTGAAAAAAAAGAAAGAAAACTCGCGAAAGACTACGTAAATACTGTACTTCGCATCACATTAATAAAAAAAAAGGAAAATGTTAATGAGAGTACGATTGGCGCTAACAATTGACAAGACAATAGCCATTATCTATATTCTCACTATTTTCTTTCTCATCGTCATTCGTCAAAAAAAAAACAAAAAATGATCACGATTGCCTATTATTCATGCAGTATAAATAGCTTCACTTTTTTTTCCTTCATCAGTGTCATAAGTTCAATCATTGATATACTCAATATAAATGAGAATAAAAATTTATAATTATGGCAGAAAAACAGGTTATTATATTATTCCCTTGTGACATAACACAATTTCATTTTCACTATTTTAACTATACTTATCATTTTTTTTAGGATCAAAACAAAATAACACTAGTTGCTTACAACGAGGATATCATAATGAAATATAAAAACGGGTTATTAAGTGATACAGAATACGCACTGGCTTTGAAATTCATCTTGGAACAAATTCAAAAACATTCATAAATATCTGTTCAAAGCTTGGTCATCTATCTTATTTTGTTTATTATTTATCATGTGGTGTACTCATTTTTTTCATTATTCTGTAACTTATTTTTTTCTTTCTGTCGTATTAAAACAATATTTTTCTTTCTATTTCATAATAACTTCTTCTCACGTATGTTAATCAGATCTTTTTTGAATTTTATTATCTATTAATATAATCCATTCGATCGATTAATGTTCGTCATGTAATATTCATATTTAATTCTTGAATAAACAAAAAATTTATTTAAACACATTTTAATTTTAATAATTTTTCTGGTATTAAAAATTAATCTATTATACAAAAGTTCTTTTTTGTTTTATTTTCTGAACAAAAAAGAGAAAGACCAAAATTTATTGTGATGCTTTTTAAACAAGAAAAAAATAATTTTTTTTTCATAAGAATATTTCTAGGTCTAATCACGATTTCTTATTTCTCATAGAAATCGATCGATTTATTAAAAGCATGTTTTGATTAAGCATAATGTTGACTAGGAAGTATATTCGAAATAAATTTTGATCATTGTTTTTCTAATAGTATGTTATCAGTCTATAGTGTAAATTTATAAAGCAACTATTTTCTTTCGCTTTCTGTTTCCTATTATCATATCGGTTTTTTGTCGATTATGAAAAATATCACTGATGTAGTTACATATGATCATTTTTGATTGTCTATTATATGCATGTTGGTCTTTTGTGAAACACGATCTAGATGAAATCTTAAAGTATATGGACGATACTTTCAATCTCCTACAGATACCTTAGTAACGACTCAACAGAGATCGTGACAGGTACTTTAATAAAGTAACTCACTAATGGATGGTTGTGGGTGTGGGTGCAGGTCTTCCTTTCATCCACTCACATACTCACACTAACACCCCGCAGCTACACACACACTCAGATCCAGATGCTTGTCCGTGCAAATAAAAACTTTACGCTGATACCTATGCTCTGAAAATGTTTAGTTGATTAAGTTTGATTAATAATGAAATTAAACGAATTTAATTTCCCGATGGACTTGTGTGACACGCTGTATAGTGAAAGTCAAATGAAAATATTTGTGGAAAAGTGAATCTTAACTTTAAAATGCCTATTCACTTAATAGGATATCATTGATTAATCTGTAAAAATGATTTGTTGAATCGAAGCTTTATGATTGATTGCTGCGGCCGATCAATGTAATACGGTAGGAAACGAATAACGTATCAGATGGTTTATTCGTCTTATGTTATTGTCAGTTTGAAAAGAAAGTTTTTCACCTAGCTAGTAGATCCTCTAACGAAATCGATTTTAATTCTATTATGATTTTTTGTGTTTTTCTATTTGTCCAAACACATGAAAAAATTTTTACGTTTGAAGGAAAAAGAATGAAAAAATTCAGTTCGAATGATTTTCATATATAAGGGGAATAATAGACAGTGAGTTTTGTCTCTTTTTTAATAATATTTTTTTGTTGGAGAAAATAACATGAAAGCAAATTTTTTGGTTATTCATTCTGTTAGCGAGAAGATTAAAAATAAACATGAACAACCGTGCGAATAAAAGTTATTAAAAAAAGAAGCAAATATAAGAAGCATCTTAGCAATCCACATATTTGAAGAAATACCCAGAGTCTTCGATTGGCTTTACTTTCCTAGCTTAATGTACGTTGTTTCATCTTTCCAAAATAATGTTAAGCAACGAAACAAAAAGAAATATGACTTCAATCAGATTCATATACAAAAAACTCTCATTCTCATAAATGCATTGTGTCACATAAGAT
>CAJNOP010001211.1:0-26123 GCA_905250075.1 Rotaria sp. Silwood1
AAATATTAAAATTTTGACGGAATATAATTTCCAAAAAGAATCATAATAATCAACTCGAATATCTGGATTAACATATTCCTATTCGTGCAAATCTTCCTTACTTACTAACCATTCTCAATTGAATTTTTCAATTTTTTTTCTATTTAACAATTCTTTTTTTTTCAAATATCCAAATTGATCGATCAGAAATATAATTTAAAAATTTTATAGTACAGTTTTAAAATTGTCGCTAGTGTTAATATGAACATTTTAATTGGATAATACAATATTACACCTTTGCTGTTCTTTCTTTCGTGTTTCTTTTTTTTTTTCCAAATAGCTTAAAATTAATTATTGCTCTACGATATTTTAGATTATTAAATTATGGAATGGTTTCGGTATCTAATCTCATTTATATTATTTCACCTAAGTTTAGCTGCAATTCGTATGAGTCAACCGAAGATTTTATTACCATTTCATCCACGTATTGAAACAAATTTTACATTAGAAGCAACGGATGGTTGTTTTTTATGGTCATCATCACGTCCTGACCTTGTTCGTATTGATCCCATAGGACCATATTCAATAAAAAATGGTGAAAATTGTTCATTATATGCAAATATTATAGCTCATACGAAACAATCATTACGTTCAAGTGCAACTGTTTATGCTCGTGATATTTTAACTGGACAATCTGTACGATGTGATGTTATTATTGATAAAATTCAAACAATTGAAATTATTTATACAACAACACGATTATATTTAGAAGATGCACCAGAATTATTTAAATTACGTGCACATGATCAACATGGATCAACATTTTCATCAATTGAACATTTTCCGTTTGAATGGAAATTATTAAATGCTGCTATTGTTGATGAACAAAGTAAGATTCTTTTCAAGAAGCAATAAATTATTCTTACTTCAAAAAAAAAAAGAAAACATGAATTTAGATAAAGGAATTAGGAGTTTTGTATGTAAGAATACAAAAGCCTGAATAAAATAAAAGGTTACTGCATGTTCTATGACTTTTCTTTGAAAAATTTCTAAACATTACAAAGTGAAATTTATCATAGCATTACTAAAATACATTTCTTTAATATTTTGTAATTCTTATAACGTTTTAAGAGAGAGTCACAACAAATATGTTAATCATTCATTTTATTCAAAATTTTGTGCTCTTTAAGATGATACTCATTTACAGTCGATCTATAAAATTTATTTGATGAAAAACTTTATTGGCTATTTAAAATATGTTCGTCTTATTCTTTTTATCAGTATTGTATTGTCAGTTAGTTTTGATGAAAGAACCGATAGTTAAATGATCTATGTTTCAAACAAGCATTATTTTCTATTGAAAGAATTCCTATCGATCTATAAATAGCACTATAATAAAAAAAGAAATTGAAATATTTCGACTTTGATTTGTTCAAATAGACTGATTTTTTTGGTTCGTATTATCAATTTAGAAATTTTCTGTCTACACATAGCTCATATATTTGTCAATTGCATAAATTTTTTATTTTTTTTTGAAGATGTGAAAAAATCTACAAGTGGAACATTGGATGCAACAAAAGTAATACGTATTCTTCGTCTAACAGATTCATCATATGAAATGAGTGACACAGTTCGAAATCTTGAATCACATGGTTCATTATCTTATGAAATTCTTCTTGAAGGTCTTCGTACTGGATCAGCATTTGTTCAAGCTGAATTTATTGATAATGATCTATATCATGGTATACGAACAAAACCAGTTCGATTATCTGTATCAGCTAATGTTCAATTTTATCCATCAACAGATGTTTATTTACTTCCATATTCACGTTTAGCATTTCGTCTTTATCAAATAAAACGACAAGAATCAACTGATATAACAGATTTACCATCAACACGAATACTTTATGAAGTTAAATTAATTAATAATGATGCTGGTACTTTAGATGATAAAACACTTATATTTACTGCAACAGATCATGCTGATGAACAATCACGTTTAGAATTAATTGATCGTAATATGAAAGCTATTGATAATGATACATATGAACCAACATCATTAATGATACGTATTGTTAATATTGGTTATTTATCAGCAATAACAAATTCAACACGACCATGGATATTTCAAATAGGATCATATTATCTTATAACTGTTGAAATGTTTGATGTTAATGGTAGAAAAATTTATCCAACTGATAATTTAAATTTATCAGCAACAATACCAAATGAATTACATAAAACTTGTTTAAATTTAAAATCTTTATATCAAAATGGTACACAATATATTCTTCGACCAAATTGTCAAGGAAGATTTGAAATTGAATTTCATCTTAATGGAATGAAAAATAATGATATTATTGAATTATTAACTATAGCTTCAACAAAACAATGGTTTGAAGTTTATTTACCATTAGTTGTACAACCAAAACGAGTACTTCTACCAGAAAAAACTACAATTAAAGAAATTAAAACACCTTATTGTCCAATTAAAGTTTTAGGTGGAAGTGGAGATTATATTTTTACATCAAGAGATATAAGTGTGGGTAAGTAATAAATTGATTTTGAAAAGAAAAAAAAAATAACATTGTAGAGATATAATTTTGATATTATTATTTATTTAGTCACTGTTTCGTCGACTGGTGATCTAATGGAACAAACTTCTTTAAATTCAACACATGTTGATGTTTTTGATAAAAAATCTCCTGAATTAAATGCAACTGTTTCTGTTCAAGTTGTTCAACCAAATGAATTTCATTTATTTCCATGTCCAGTTGAAACTGAACTTAATTCTTTACTTTATTTACCAATTCAATTATATTATAAAAAACAAGCTTTAACATGTTGTTCTCAACTTGATTTTGATATACTTATTGATAATAATATATTTCAATATCAAAATATAATACCATCTAATGAACATACAAATGAATCATGTGCTTTACTTATATTTAAACCAATTAAAATTGGTATAACAAATGTTCGTGTTCAACTTAAAAATTCAAATCTTCAACAAACAATTAGTTTAAGTGCATATGAAAAATTACATATAAATCTTAATAATTTATTATTAACAACAAAATCTGAATATACATTACAATTATCAAATGGTCCATTAAATTTTTATGATCAAGAATCATTAAAATATAATATATATCCATTAGATAATCATATTAAATTTACACAAGATTCATTAAATTCAAATTTTTTACATGTTAAATGTCTTATGCCAATACAATACCAACAATATGAAATATCAAAACAAAATACGATAACAAAACAAAATCTTTGTCCAATTAAATCAACAATATCAATTGATATATCATGTCAATCAACAATTTATTCATTTATACTTGAACCAATACTTACATCACAATGCCCATTAATAAATCGTGATTATGTTATAACATATTTTGATGAAATTTTATATATAAATATAATTGCATATAATGAACAAAAAATATCATTTACAAATTTTTCATCATTAAATATTGATTGTAAAATAAAATCAAAAGAATATTTAGCTGATCTTAATATAAATAATCATCAATTAGAAATAATACCAAAACATAAATCAGGAAAAATTTTACTTCATTGTATAATTGATAAATTAGAACAACAACTTGAAATTGAATTTATGAAAAATATACAAATAATTAATTCAATTAAATTAATTTATATTAATGAATCATTATCACCATTAGAAATATATGGTGGTTCTGGTTATTTTAAATTTCAAATAAATGAATTATCAATAAATCCATTAATTGATTTATTAATAAATAATAATAATTCACGATTAATTTATATTAAACCATTAAATTATGGACGTACAAATTTAATTATTATTGATCAATGTTTACCATTATTAATGAAAACTCTTGATATAATTATATCAGATATTGATCAATTAAAAATTTTTGGTCGTAGTCGTTTAGAATTAAATACAACATCATTAATTTATATTCAAGCTATTGATATTGATGGTAATCTATTTAATTTAACAAATATTTATCATTTAATTAATATTATTATTGAACAAACTTTAAAACCAAATATTTTATTTATTGAATATGAATCAAAATCAAATTTAGATTATCAAACACTTGCTTATAGAATACATACATTAGATATTGGACGAACAAATATTAAATTTTATGCATTAAATATTAAAAGTAATATTATTGAATTTGAAGTTTATGAAAAATTACGTATTTATCCAAAAGAATTAAATATTTTACCATTATCAACAATTCAATTAATGATTATTGGAGGTTCACAAATATTAGGAACAACAATTGAATGGTCAACAAATAATACAGATATTGTTGATATAGAAATAAATAATATTTTTAAAACAAAAACTATTGGTCATGCTATTATTCATGCTAAATCAACTGGATATGATCCACTTTTAGGAAAAGTAAGTATGAAAAGTTACATAGAAAATTTTGAAATTATTTAAAAATTCGATATTAAATTTAGAAAAAATTGTTATTTTTGTACTTTCTGTTGATGTATTGAAATGATTTGAGATTGTATTAGAGCCCTTCGGAATCAAACTAAAGTCATTACTCCTCCTCGGAAACATTAGCAAGCAAACTTAGAAAATAAAAACATCGAATTTGTGAATGTAGTTGATCTATGTAAAAGACGCGTGTTTAGCTTGATTATATCCAAGGAATAGGAACAACCGAAACTTTCACAATTATATGTAGACCTGAACTCTTTTCGAGGTTCATAACTTCCATAGTTCCAAGTTAAAAGGGTACTTGTAGAAGACTCCGACGAGCAAGAGACATTTTTTCTTTTATTGTTGGCAAAATACTAACATTCTATCAGAGATCACATATAAGTCAAAAAGAAAATTATTGTGTTATTTTTTTCCGTTTAGCGTTACAAAATGATAGATCATTCATAATAACGTTCAACAAGATTGTTTACACAATGTTGAATTAGAATTATTTTGATTTGTGTCGATCCTGAGTGTGTGCGTGTCTTCTTACCTATATCTTCACCTTTTTCTTCGATATTTTTCCTTTTGATCTTTCTATAGAACTTCCTTAATAGAGATTAATCAGTTTGGAGAATTCACTCGTAATAGTTAAAATATTTGATTATTTTACTAGTGTAATTTCGATGCAGAAATTTTGTAGGACATTCTTCGATGTATTGTAAAGCACTAGGTCGTGAGAGTCCAATCAAACAGCTAGTAACTAGATTGTTTTCAAATGAGCTGGATTATTGAATATCCTGTTCAATTGCTTTATGAGAGTTATATATGAAGAATAGAAACGAAAATGTGATATGTATATTATATCGGATAAAATCAGATTTTTGAAAAATACCAATTTAGATAATCGATGTTTTGCTATCGTACATCGAATCATGATAGTTTAATTATGTGTAAATTTATGAAGATAATTTTCTTTGATATTTCCATGCAAAAAAAAAACGATCGCTAGAATTTCCTAGACATTGAAAGTTACAGTGAATACGAAAATGATTTTTTCAAGTTTATTTGTCTATGTTTTTTTTTCTACTACCATTAACAATAATAAGAATTCAAATAGAGATTTTAACGTTCAACTAGAATTTTCTAAAATGACAGTAATTGCTCATTTACCAAAAAATAGAATCTTTGAAAAACCTGAAAACTAACTAAGTTATTCAGTTCTTGGAATATTTATTCAATCATCTACAATAATAGAGACAACGATTATCTGTCGAATAGTAGATAAAAATATCGTAAAGAGTTGAAAGAAGTATTATTTCAAAAAGAATTGATAAAATTTTCTCCAGTAATTTTCTGAATTATTGTATTTGTAAGTTTATAATTTTTTATTTTTAGTCTATAGTTTATGGTGAAGATACATGTATAATTCATGTTGTTCAAATACGTTCTATTCGTCTTCATATACCAACAACGGAAATTCTACCAAATAAAATGGTTCCATTAACTGTTCTTTCATATGATCATGAAAAAAATCCAATTGTTATAACAGATGTTTTTCTTCATTCTCTTGTATTTATATGGTCATTATCAAATACTCATCTTGCACAATTTCGTCCAATAATTGGTAATATATCATCTTATATACGAACATTTGTAACAAATATTGAAACATTAAGAACGGGTCGTGTTACTATTGATGTACGTTTATTAACAAATTCAAAAACTTTAAATAAATTATTATTAAAAACTTCTCATGAATTATCAAGTTCAATTGAATTAAATATTCTTGAACAATTTTATTTAAATCAATTTGATGAAACACGTACAATATTAATTGGACCAAATTCTCGTTTAAATTTATTTCATATACCAAATGATATAACAATTGAACTTTTATCATCATCAAAAAATATACATCTTGATATAAATACAAAAATAATTTATACTGATCAAAATTTCGATGGTGAAGCTGTTCTATATATGAAATATCGTGGAACCAAACAAGAAAAAAAAATTCTTAGTTCATCTATTGTTGGTGCTTATCTTATTCAAGTTAAACCAATACATTATATTCTTTTACAAAGTTATTTACCTCAAGAAACTTCATCATTATTTTCTTCAATACCAGTAGATTATAAACTTCCATTAACTGTTTCTTATCATGATGAATTAGGCAGACGGTAAGATGAATTAATGATTATATATTCTGAATAGCAGAATTCAATTCGACTTGAATCGAATTTCATATAAGGCAAACAATAGTTCTAGATGAGTTAATGATTTCATTATTTTTAATTTTGAGACAATCTCGTATGGATTCATCAAAAGAATATTGAATCTCTAAAAAGTCAATTATGCTGCACTGCTTGAAGAACTCTGTGTAATTTTAAACATGCATTGCACTATTAAGCATAGACATGAGTTGGATTCATGGGTTTTTTTCGTTCTGGATGCCACGTAAAAAAAAACCTATGGTCTCGCTTCCGATCTAAAAATATTGGTCGCGTCTATGTTATATGAATCAGGACTCCGTCTTGGATAGGATGGGACGAAAAAAAAATCGTCCCATAGAGTGTTTTTCAAAAGAGTTGCATCCCAGAGCGCTAATGAGATTGTTCCATCCCACGCGAAGCTCTGATATGAATGAATTTGCGTTTTAATAGAATTGTTTCCTTGAAGAACGACTTATGGTATTTTATTTATTATGTTTTTAAGTTCGAAAGATAAATATTTGCATGTTTTTATTTATTTGATGAAATGTTAAAAATTTTTGTTTTATAGATTCGATGCAACATCAATATCTCTTCGTACATTTTCTTATCGTGGTGATATGATATCTACAAATTCAAATAATACACAAATATATGAAATAATTCCACTTAAAAATGGTTCGAACATTCTTGTAGTCGATGGTGGTGTAGAATATTTACGTGCTTATTTGCCTGTACAAGCTAATAGTGGTTTTCTTTTACCAAAATCATCCATATCTCCATTAAAACAAATTTATTATATTGGTGATATTGTTTGTTTTGAATCAAATTTAAATAATGATGAAAAAACTCAAGATCGATGGAGTAGTGATGATGGTATGTATGTTGATTCAAAATATGGTATTGGACAAATGATTATAGATGGTGAACGTCATTTACATTTAAAAATTGATGGACAAACAATAACAAGTGAACGATTTAATGTACAAATACCAAATGAAATAAAATTACTTAAAGGAACAAATGATTTTTTATATGATGGTGAAGAAGGTAGATTTGGATTTTGTTTCTTTTTTTTTTTTTTAATTATAAAACATACAGATTCGAGAAAGAAAAATAATATCCGAATTAAAGAATCTAATCTATTGTTTTTTGAAAATTCAATAATGATAATATAAGAAAAAGAACAGTATAATTGATATATAAAATAATAACTTTTTATTTGTTGCACTATTTTCTCTATGACTTTTATTTATCGAATTATTTATATAAATACATTTTGATTTTATTCAAAATATAATATCAATATAAATTTAAACAAAATTTAGGTAAACCATCATCTTATCCTGTCGTATTCGGTACGGATTCTACAACTAATCTTCATGGTTTATGTTCTCGTGAAGGACTTGAACATGCTCAATCAATTGGTACACTTCATCCAACATTTGAATGTCATCTTGAATTTCTTAAAAGTAAATCAAATAATCCAAAAGCTTCAACATTATTTAAAACTCAAGCTATATTTGATCTTGATCTAATGAGTTGGGCATGTCAAATAATACGTAAATCATCATATGATATAAGTACATATGAAGATTCATTACTTTTATTTGTTCAAACATCATATCAAATAATGTCAAATGAATTAATTATTCCATATCAACCAACATTTAAATTATCACCATCATTATCATCAATATATCTTTCAGAAGAACATCCATATAATACAATTCATATATCAACAATACCAACAAATGATAAATATATACAATTAATATCATCAGATTCATCAATAGTACGTATAACAAAAAATTCTACAGAACCATTTTTATATAATATTGAATTACGTCATGGTGCTAAAACAAATAATCAACAACAAATATATATTGATATTAAAAATATTTTAACTGGACAAAATCAACGTATTAATATTAACGTACAAAAACGTTTTATTGATAATCCAATAGGACGTATATTAGCAAGTCTTTTATTATGTGCATCATTAGCATTAATTGTTTATGGATTAGCAAATCGAAAACCTTTTCTATCATCATCATCACCACCACCACCACCAATAATAACAAAACAAATTTCATCAACACCACGTGTTATTCAATCACCACCAACACCTAAACGACATTTACTTTTTGATGATCATCAATCATCATCATCATTTGATACACCAACAACAATTCAACATCATGATCAACCTGTTGTAAGACTTTATTCAGCACAAGATTTACGTTCACGTTCAATAGGAAATTCACCACGATCAGCTATGAGTAATATGACATTACCAACAACTGATGATAGAGATCTTCATACACGTTTACAAAGACTTTATAATTAAAAATTTAAGGTTTATGTTTTTTTTTCTTTCTTGTCTCAGGGATCCACCGGTGTTCTCTGTTTTTTGTGATACAAATGTTTTGCTTAGAAAAACAAGAAAAAACTTTCTTTTTTTCTTTTTTTTTGTATATTCTTCTTCATATGTGTGTATTAGGTCAATTTTGTTTTGTGTATGTGTTTCTTTGTTTCTTGTGTATTAATCTAGAAAAGTTGTTCTATTATTATGATCTAAAAAAGAAAAAAAAATTGATTTTTTTTTTTGAAATAGAAAAAATACATTCGGAGATGATTTGTTTTCTCTCGATTACATTATATGAATATCATATCGTATGTTTTTTTTTGCCTTATTTTTTTTTTTTTGTAGTGTAGAATTTCGTTTACTAAATTAAATTAGAAAATATGAAATTAACTTGATTGATTATTATATTTGTTTTCATACATATATTTTTCTAGATCATCATGTATATAAATATTCATTCTCATTATTCATTTTTATTCTTATTGTTATTATATTTATCATTTATTTGTTGTGAACGTTCACCATTACAAATTGAAAAAGACACAGCTGTCTATCAATTACTTAATCATTATCATCATTATGCTGAATTAAAAGAACTTTTAAATAAATGGACAAGTGATTATACTAAAATATCACAATTATTTAGTATTGGACAAAGTAATGGTGGTAAAGAATTATTTGTAATGCGTCTTACTTCACCTATTAATACTAATAACAATGATGATGAACATGATGAATTACAAGTATTAAAGCCAAAATTTAAATGGATTGCAAATATGCATGGTGATGAAACAATTGGACGAGAAATGATGATTGCTTTAATATATTATTTATTACTTAATTCAAAATCGGATTCACGTATTAATCGTCTTCTATCAACAACAGATATTTATATAATGCCCAGTATGAATCCGGTAATTATTTAATAATAAAAATTCAAAAAAAAGAAAAAAAACAAACAACGAAAAAATTTTAATTTAATCTAATTTTTAGGATGGTTTTGAAAAATCGATTGAAAGTTCATGTGAAACAATAGGTGCAGCAACTCGAGGAAATTTATTTGGTGTTGATCTTAATCGAGATTTTCCATCACAATATCAAACATTAAAACCAATTAATAATGGTACAATTGGTGATCTTTTTTATGGACGACAACGTGAAACTATTGCTGTTATGAAATGGATATTAAAAGAAAATTTTGTTTTAAGTGCAAATTTACATGGTGGTTCACTTGTTGCTTCATATCCTTATGATGAAACAAGTCTTCATAAGGATAATACATATGGAATGTCACCTGATGATTCATTATTTCGTTTTATAGCACGTACTTATGCTAATAAACATTTAACAATGACAAAAGGTAATTTGAAATCTACAATATAAATGTGATTTTATGTTTTTTGTTTGTTTTATTAGGTCAAGGATGTGCTTCAGAATTTCCTGAAGGAATAACAAATGGTGCTAAATGGTATGATGTATCAGGTGGTATGCAAGATTTTAATTATTTACATAGTAATGCATTTGAAATAACTATTGAATTAAGTTGTTGTAAATATCCATCATCAAAAGATGGTTATCTTGAAAAAGAATGGGATAATAATAAAGAAGCATTAATTGCTTATATGGAATTGGTAAATAATTCATAAATTATAAGAACAAAAAAAAAAAAAACAAACAAACATGTATCTATCATTTATTTAGAGTCATCTTGGTATTAAAGGTTTTATTCGTGATGCACAAGCACGAACAGGAATATCTGGAGCATTAATTCAAGCAGAAGGTATTCTTCATCCAGTTCGTAGTATTCGTTCTGGAGTTTATTGGCGTTTATTATTACCTGGTTTATATAATGTTACAGTTACAGCTTCAGGATATTTACCACAGACAAAATATAATGTAAATGTAACAAATGACAAGACAAGTGTAAGCAATATGATTTATAATAGGAAAATATTAGTATATGCAGATTTACAAAATCAAACTTTTTTGATTCCGGACAGCATTGTGGATGTTTTCTAGAAGTCGAACAGGCTGAAAATTCGACAGAAAGTACTTTGATAGAAGAAGAATGTAGCCTATTGTGATATAGACTGTCATATCCCTTCCGGCGTTTGTTCTAATCCAATTCATCTCGCAATAATATTATCTGCTTATTTTTATTTCATCTTTTGTAAGAGGAACTTTTCCTTACTCACTATCTCCTAATTGAAAACCATTGTTTCAGCTATAGTTTCCATTTAGATAAAACTATTTCAGAATTTATTTGTATCACATCTAGAAAAGATTTTTCGATAACTAGTGTTTGACTTATCTAGTCGATAACTAATGCTCTTGTGAATTATGTTCGAATTCATATGACTTAAAATGTGAAAGTAAAAAGTTTAGAAACTCAATATTTTTGACTTTTTTCCATAATGGTAATAGTTAAAACCAAATCAAAGAAAAGATTTAAATAACTGAAATGATTTTCAACCAGCAGAAGTCCTAAGCATCTCTCCGTTAACAAATTTGAGTAAGTTTCTAAATATTGGTCTCGAACATCTATAATCTTGACTATTCTAAATAACTGAATAATTAAAAATTTTATTTCTTGTAGGCACTTCGTCTTGATTTTGATTTACAACCAGGTACACAAGATATAGCATTCTCTAAGCAAGATGTATTATCAACAAATAAGATTTATGAGGAATTATCAAATTATTCACAAAAATTAATGACTAAATCTCGTGATGAAATACTTAATCTTTTAATCGAACCATCAGATAAATTTCAATATCATAATTATGAATCAATGATTAAAAAATTAAAAGAAATCAATAATAAATATCCAAATATAACAAGTTTATATACAATTGGAAAAAGTGTTGAAAAACGTGATCTATGGGTTATAATTATTAGTGATCAACCACTTATACATGAACCAGGTGAACCTGAAGTTCGATATGTTGCAAATATACATGGTGATGAAAGTGTTGGACGAGAATGTTTAATACGTTTTATTGAATATTTATGTCTAAACTATAGAAAAAATGATTATATTACAAAACTTATTGATAATGTAAGCTAATCTGTTTCTATTTCGTAAGGTTAAGGAACTGCAAAGTGATCCTGGTTCCGGTGGGACCGGGGCTAAGAATTTTTGACACTGGTCCCGGTCAGTTTTTTATGCAATATATTTTCACGTTTATTATTTCGACATGATTAAAGATCTGTAAATCAGATATTTTTATTTGCTATTTCTATAAAAGTCTTTACTGATTACGAGTTGTAATTTGAACTCTTTAGTTTTTTTTTTTATTGTACTTGACTATATTTGAGAACGAACTTTAATACTTGTTGAATATGAAAAATAAATATACAAACTCAGACTCAATCTTGTAGAAAAGCATTCCGAGACTTGTTCAAAAAATACCAGTTTCAGTTCTTTCGATCTGTATTTAACACTGGATATGAAAGAAGTCTCGTATTGTTAACGAATCAAAATCATTTATGTCAATTTTATGTATTCATAAAAGTATACAGATCGTAGCTCGATTTTAGAAATGAAGCCATTGTCAAAGATCGAGGCCGGGACTAAAAAAAGCGATTTTGCAGATTCCTACGTATGGTGCTACTAATCAAAAGATCGAGTAAAAAAATTAGATTTCATTGAATTAGACATAAAAATTTGAAAAAATATAAAAACATAGTCATTTCTCTGGTGAATCAAAGATCGCTATAAGTTATACCAGCTATTCTTCAGTACAACTATATTCTTTGAATTTAACATGAAAACAAATTATAGTATGTACATGAATAAACCTATTTTTGGTATGAAAAATTCAAAAATACGATCCTATTTTGTTATTGCTATGGAAAACGAAGATTTTTTTTCAACAACTCTTCTAAGACATAAAATGAAAGATATACATAGTTTTTTTCAATAGATCTACTACGACGAACGTTATATGAAAAATAGTTTGAGCTCTTATCATAAAAAATGAGATAGACTAGCAAGATAAATTAGTCATCATAATTTTTGTACTCAATTCAAATACAATAATATCAGTCGAGAATAGTTAATATAAGTTATAGCAATCTAAACGGTTACCTTTTTATTTTTGCTGAGATGTGTTTTCTTTTTAAATTTATTGTTTAATAAATAATTATATTAAGGTTCGTATTCATATAATGCCAACAATAAATCCTGATGGTTTTGAATATGAATATAAACAAACAAAACATGTTGTTGGAGATGGTCGTTTAAATGCAAATAGAATTGATTTAAATAATAATTTTCCTCAAATTGAACTTGAACATTCATCAAAAAAAGATGAAGCTATACCAAAAAAAGAATATAATAATAATGATAATAATCTTGATAAATTTACTAAAAAACAAAATGAATTTCAACCTGAAGTTCAAGCAGTTATACATTGGTCACTTATATATCCATTTGTTTTATCTGGAAATTTACATGGTGGTGCACTTGTTGCACAATATCCATTTAATAATCGAATAAAAAATTCAATAAATACAGAAAGTAAATCACCAGATGATACAACATTTAAAATGTTAGCTAAAGCATATTCACAAGCTCATAGAAAAATGTATGAAGGTAATGCATGTGTAATATTTAATAATGGAATAACAAATGGTGCTTCTTGGTATGTTATTGAAGGTGGTATGCAAGATTGGTCATATGTATTTACATCTGATATGGAAATAACAATCGAATTAGGATGTGATAAATATCCTGATGAAAATAATTTACAAACTTATTGGAATGATAATAAAGGAGCTTTATTAGCTTTTATTACTCAGGTAATTATTTTCAGATATTTGAATAGAGTACGAATATATCGAATTAACCATTTTTTTTTGTCTCAGCCTAGAGAAAAATATTTCAGAATTTAATCGTATCATACATGCAATACTTAGGTTCTTTTTTTTGATTAATTTAGTTATCTCTGCAGTATTTTGTCCTGATTTCATTCTCAATAACTTCTCTCTTTCCGTGCATATCTCTATTTACAAGAGATAAAGTTTTTGAATGGAAGTATTAAATTAGCATTACTGGTGGGATAATGTGAATTGTTTAGGCGTTTAGTATTAAAATTAATCTTAATGTTTTCGTATTATTTCTATTAGAATTTATTAATATCAAACTTGTAGCATTACTTTTAATTCTAATATATCTGCTATCAACGAATTTATGTTCGAACGTTTCCGATAACAGAATAATAATATTTTTTTTATATTCAAAAGTACTATCCCTAGAACAAAACAAAACTGCTTGGTTTCAAGCATTTCTCTAAGCTCAGAATATTCGAAATCTAGTCGTCGATAATCTATGTTTTAGCATTGAGAATAATGCTAACAGCTTAGTATTAAAAAAAATTCTAATGACAATAATATTAAATCATTAAGGTTAATTTTAATACTAATTTTTAAAACATTAGTATTAATAAATGTTAATTCTAATAAGATATTCCAATTCGTACATTGGACTATTTTTTTTCTATAGAGTTTTATTATTTTTTTTGTATATTAAGGTTGTTTATGGTATTCGTGGTTTTGTATTTGATTCAAAAACTAAAACACCTTTATCAGGTGTAATAATTCATGTACATGGTATTCAACATAATGTAACAACCTATCGTGATGGAGATTTCTTTCGTTTATTATCACCTGGTATATATGATATAACAGCTGAACGTATTGGGTATGTTAAAATAAATATTAATAATAAAAAACAAAGATTGTTTTTTTTTTTTTCTTTTAATTATTTTAAACTATTTAATAGATATGAATCAGAAACGAAATATAATATTTTTGTAACTAATCAATCATCAACATATATTGAATTTAAATTAAATCGTATAGAATTCTATGATAATAAACAAAACTCATCAGTAATAAAAATACTTTATAATCAATCAAAAGCATTTATTCATCGTCCAGTATTCTTTCTTACTATTACCATTATTTGTGGTTTGTAGACTAATCTTTTTAGATAAGAAAATAAATAAATATCTAATTTATGATTTTTTTTTGTTTATTTAAATTTAGTTTTAATTTTTTCTGTGATATTTGGTATAGTTATTTTCTATATACGACGACGTCGTTCACGTTCATCATATCGTATATTTACTAATTCTCAACCATATGAACAATTAACTCAAGATGATGATAATGCACCATTGGTTCATCAAACTAATGGACATAAAATTGTTAGAAATACTCATGTCAATCCAAGTGAATCGGAAGACAATGCTGATGAAGAAACATTATTTTCAGTGAAAAATGATGTACCAATGATTGTTTGAAGAAGTTTGTGTGTTATTTATTTTTCCATTTATATTTGATAACAATGTCTTTCTTTTATTATCTCAAAATTCGTTCATTATCATCATGAATCTCGCTTGTTAATTAAATTTTACGAGTTTTTTGTTTTCTTTTTCTTTTTTGCTCAGTATTAATATATTTATTCCGCATTTTTCTTATATTCATAATAAAATCAAATTAATCTCCCTTTTAACATTTTGATGTTAATAAAAGAATTACAATTTTCATTTAATATAATAACAAAAAGAAAAGAAGATAAATAAAAATATCTATATAATGAACATATTACAATTATAAAATTGATTATAATGACATTATTATAATTCGATTTTAATCAGATTATAATAGTGTCATTATAATTGATTTTTAATCTAATTCGTAATTCAAATTTTTTACATGGAGATTTTGCGGCTTAAGATATTGTCTATATAATGTACTAAAAGATGATTGAATACTTTCGATCTCTCTTAGTAAATTGATGATATCCATGGCAAACCTATATGTAGTTAACTGATGGATATAAATAATTTTTTGGAGGAAGATTAGAGCTATCATCTAAAGAAAAAATACTTCGAAATGTATATTTTCATAATAGTTGTATGCCTTTGACTCATTTTAATTTGATGAAGTTTACTGTTTTCAATTTATCTTTTGATATGTAAATTATTGGGATTGATCCTTCTGATAGTTTTGTAGCAAAAAAAAAGAGTGTCTATATGCTTTTCAAAGCTGAATAGATTAAATGTCGTCAATATAAAACTTATCAGGCATCATTCAATAAAATTTAGGTAAATATGAGAGTGCCAAACAAAAATTAATTCATAAAATAGGAAAATCCGAATGTAGGAAAATGTTAGAAAATGATAAATATTTTTCGAAAAACATTGATAACCAGGTCAATGCATGAGACATTGTGATTACTAATATTTATACAAAAAAAATCATTTCGACAAATTTATTAATCATTTAGACTTTTTATTGAATTTTTTTTAGACACTTTTTCTCAAAAACATGTAACATGAAAATGCTCATTAAAAATTAGTAATATAACTATTATATTCGCATAATAGTTACGCATTTCGAAATGTCTTTTCATTCTCATAATAGCTCTAATATTTCTTTACAAAACTATTCATTATGATCAATTAAGGAGACATACGTGTGCCATAAATATCATCGATTTACTAAGAGAAGTCGAAATTTCAGAATCATTCTTGATTTAGTTTTGCTTCAATTCTGATATTGTTTAACTAAAATACATGAAGCGAAAATCGATGTCATGTTTTCATGAATGTAGAGTCGCTAGCGCTGATTTTTCAGGTTATTTAGCGTAAGTTGACATACACTTAAATTATACCAATGAGCTCGAGGAAGATTCATTACTCTGAGTATCAGTTATTTTACTTTTGAAAAATCACTTCAATAACGAATGTTTTCGCTTATATAATGAAGTCTATTATTTTCCTTTCGTATCTATTCATGATAGTTCAAATGATAAATTTCGAAAGTTTTTATTGATATCGTACCACAGTTACGATTTATAGATCAATCAATAAGAAAAAAAAAACATGTTATCGACTGAAATAATTTATTTAAATGTATTCTATTCATTGGTTTTGTCATAAAATGTTTTCATTTTAAAATGCATATGCCTTAATATGCCATCTACTTATAAAATGTAAAAAACAAAAAAAGAACAAATTATTGTTCTATTGCAGTTGCTTGTTTAAGCTTCATGAGTAAGTAGTCGACGGATAAACGGATCGTTATTGCATCTAATCAAAAACAAAAAAACATACATGACAAATAAAATCATAGAATTTTATTTCAAAGCACACCCATCAATAATTTCTTGTTTAGTCAATTTTTTTGCCTTCATCAATACCAAGTGAAGCAATAATTTCAGTAGCACGTGTTATTGGATTATTATCACCATCGTCAACAGCTACACCATTAAGTTTATACTAGAAAGAGATAAAAGTATTTCTACTTAAACAAAATATCATGAAAAAAAATTTACCATAGTTATAATCATTTTAGTGAATTCCTCATGATCGATTTGTTCATCATCCGAAACATTGTACCTATATAAAACGAAAATTTCATGAACAAAATAAAACAGAAACACGAATCAAATGCATATGAAAGTCGTTCATGGATATCACCTTCACTTGTAGCTGTAAGACTCCAAAGAAATGCTTTATGAAGGAAAACAAAATGAATCAATAGATATTATAATTATTACAATTTCCACTTACCCTTCTCATTTGTATTAGTATTCCCTGCGATGGGTGTTGATTCCAAATAAAAAAAAAGAAAACAAAAAATGAGAAAACATAATTATTAAACTAACATACGTGAACAAAACTGCCTTCTTGATTTCTTATTACGAGTTGGTTGTGCCTGGCCCATAGGAGTTTATGTTTTGTATTGACGAATATCCACAAAGGTCTTCCAGGAGGACATATGAGTGTGACACTGGGTTGCATCGCATCCTATATTTTACGATTTTGGAATGTCATTTGTACTGAATTTCATTTTTTGATATTCTGCTCATTAAGATACGATATATTTAAAACACAACAACGTTGCAATATATTATATTTTTATATCTATTTTTTGATATATTTATTTTATAAAAAGGAAGTGTTGTATTTTAACAAGCAGGTTCTTTCTAGAAAGTTTTTTTTTTATACTAGATATTATGCACGAGATAGGAGATCCATGAAACTGGACAGAATAGGGATGAAGTTCAAAGAAGCAGTTTTTGCCTGGATGTCCGTTATGGATTGCCCCTTGATGATGAAAACGAAAATTAAAAAAAAACAAATTTTATATGCTGTTTCAACTCTCCTTTTCTAGTGTACCTTAAGATAATAAACATTAATAATCATCCATCGATAAATGTATGGTAATACAACATAAAAAACAAAACCAGGGTAAGAGAAAAATATGTTTGTTATGATTATAATGAAAATGGCACAGCGCCATCGAAAATGCAAAATTAATCATGTATATAGATTCATTAATCGTAACATCGATTAAAATATTCTACTTCCCATCTTATGTGTCAGAAATGACTTGAAATATAGGATATTTGATAATTTTCAAAAATTTTGAACTCAAATAAGAAAATTAGATGTTAAAAAGACGAAAAAGATTGTATTGATTTTGATTGCTTCAAGCCGGAATATAACATAAATTATACGATAGAGAAAAAAAGACAAATATCTTGCTATATTTTCCTTCTATTTACCCTTGATTTTACATAAAAACAAAAGAAAATTATCCCAGATTAAAGTGACCTAGTCAGATTTGATAGAATCCATAATCGACAATATTCGACAGCCAGCATGGGATAGGATCCAAGTTTCAGAAGCCGTCAACATCTTTTAGCTTTCAACGTTTTCCCACTGTCAAATACCATCGGATTCCGTCAATAGAATTTGATCAGATCTGACTGTTAGAACTTGCCGGACCTGACGAAATCTGATAGTATTATAGTATCCAGTTTTGCTGTTTGTGATGATTAGACGACATGAGAAAAGATTAAGGCTTGTATTTATTTGAGCAATAAAAAATATAGAATGAGCAATAATAAAAACATGATTTAGCAATAATTTTTGAGCAATAAAAAATGTTTATTTGAGCAATATTATAATATAAAATGAGCAATATTATGATATTAAATGAGCAATATTTTGACATTAAATGAGCAATAAATAATTTATTATATAACAATATTAATTTCATATTTGAGCAACAAAAAAAGATAGAAGTGAATTATTTTTATTTATAATTTACAAGAAACAAAAAAGAAAAATGGGTGTGGGTGTGGGTGTGGGAGGGTCTGGGTGTGGGGTAGACATCGGCGTGATCAACATTTTTTGGTCACGGTCACGGTCACGATCAGTTTGGTCACGGTTACGGTCACGGTCACGACCGTTGCCATCGTGACCGTGACCGTGAGTCACGGTAGCCACGCCAGTCTCTATACGAACGACTATTTTCTTTTTTCTCAAAACAGCATACACTTCTCTTCCGATAGGAGGTCCCTATATTAGAAGGCTTTCCATAATAGAAGACCCCCTTGGAGAAATACGTGCGAGACTTAGTATAAGACTTTATTCAATTATCAAATTTTTCGAAAAATGACAACTTCAACCACTGGATTTACATCACAATGTGCTTAGTTTTCAGAGTTTTCAGCTACAAAATTTAACTAAGTGTTTTCAACCTTTTATCTAGGCTTTTAAAATCCGAAAAATTCCTTCTCAAAGCATCAAAATCGCTTTGGCTTTCTGAACAATTTTTTTAGTTGCAATCTGTAGAAAGAAAAGAGACATTACCCAAGACCCTCTGGAAAACTTTTGGGATTAGACACAATAGAAAACCTCGGATCTTGGGTGTGGGTGTGGGTGTGGGTTCATTGTAGTTTAACACCCACACCCAAGAATCAGAAAATAGTGTGCTATGAGTTGTGCTTGAGTGATGTATAAAAGTTATATATAAATTTCATGAGGATAAGAAAACGTTTATTGTTGTAAAAAAACGAGTTATTATTGCCCTTTTATATACATTTTACGCTTCATTTTAATTAATTATTGCTCATTTCATGGAATTATTGCTCATTCTATCTAATTATTGCTCATTCAATATGTATATTGCTTATTCAATATATATATTGCTCATTCTATATATATATTGCTCATTCTATATATTTATCGCTAAATTTGATTATTGCTCATTCTGTATTTTTTATTGCTCAATTAAATATAAGTCAAAGATTAATAATATTTTTTATGACGACACAACGTCGTTTTCCATTAGTCTAGGTAGAATGCTCACGCTCATAAACGAATGTTTACGGTAACAAAGACGCTATACAAGTGAACGAGCATCGAACAATCAGTATAAATTGTTTATTTTACTTTTTTAAACTTTAGATTATATGACGAGATGAAGTCAATCAAAAGCGAGTATATATTATTTATTTATTTTTGTCATATTTACTTAAGAATAAATGATAGAATGAATTCAACGAATATAAAATTTTTGTTTTTTATTGTATCGTTTAATTCAGATTGTAATCCAGCATGAATACAATCAAAGTTGAATATACCTTATTGATTTTACTTTTGTCTTATATTCTTACATTTAATAATTAAACAAATGAATATAATAATAAGTTAAAATAAAGTACATTAAAACTGTTTATCCTTAGGTAATTGTACGAGAGGAAGACACCAGAAGCAATGATGATGATATGAGGTGTATATGTGTCAAGCAATCTACAATATCTCGACGTAAATTCGACATCATCCAATAGAATTCATATTAGATTCTAAGTGTATCTAGAATTTTCGAACTATTGGATCTTATTGCCGGAAATCCTCAGATCCGAAAACTTTTTTTAGGATCCGACTTCAAAATTTCTCGTCTGGAATGAGTTTTTATATATATTTATTTTTTTCGATTTTCATACGAATGATAATGAAGTTTTTAATGGATATCACAGAGAAATATCTGATTACATATTATGCATTTTTTGCTGTATATATTTATTTCATTATAGGTCATACTTGATGCACAACACAACATATCACATTTATTTATTGGAAAAAATATCTTACCTGTACAAACAAGAAAAATATTTTTCGACCTTGAAAGCCCTTGTATTTTTGTGTCAAACTAATAAATTGAAATATGAATTATCGATAAATGAACTCGAATGTCAAGATAACATCGAACAAATAATTTAAGACGAACTTGTTTTTTTTTTCATGTGTAGGTCTATAAATGAGTCTATAGACAAGCACTTTGAATTAAACCAACTCATACGCTGACTTTAATCATACAAATAAGGAAACTTGTCACGATCAACTAGAACAAAAGAATCCATGTTGTAAATATTACATTAGTTCTAGTGGTAGTTCGTAGTTAATCGAAGATTTCATTGCAAACTGCGACAGTTTAAGAAACTAGCGGTTAATCATTTACAGTAACTGTTCAGTTGTACACAGAAATAGAACAATCTTTCGTCAGATATAAAGAGTATTATTTTGTCTTTTTTCACAAATTAAAAATATCTAATAGTTTAGTTCACCTTATAAGTTATATTTTTTACTAACTCAACTAGAGAAACGAAGATAAAAAAAATTTATGGAAATAGATCTCACCACAACACTAGTATTATTAGAGATCGTTTTTCATATAGTTCTCGGATGATATATAGCACGATGAAAACTTGGTAATCAAGATAGTTTGACATTTTCTGCTGCACGTTCAACTGTAAAGAAAGTATGAAAATTGAAAAGATTTCTGAAAAAATTGAATTTCTTTCATTACACGACAATGTTCTTTACCATGGAGCATGTCTAAATCTAATTATTGATGTAGACTCATTTCAGGCCTACCTAATAGATATAGAGGTGTGTTTGATGAGAACACTCATATCAATTTGTGTATTCTTTCGCACAAATCGATTAAGGTTTTAGGTAAAGCAAAAAACAATAAGGCATGACCACGTGTTACGGAATGTTATTCTTTCACATTGCAACACTTGTAAACTTTCATTAATAAAAGCAAACTATCTGAATTTTTATTACAAGCGAAAATTGTTTAGATTAGATCTATTACCACTAAAAAAATTTAATCAATTTCTCTTTAGCCATAGCAGAGTCATTCAACCGATACTCACCGTTATGAAATTTTAAAGAAATGAATATTTTTTTTTTTTGGGGGGTAGCTAAGAGTTGCGGATTTTTCATAAGAAACAAAGCAACAGACAAATAAATGTTATATGCAAAAGTTGTTTAATTTTTAACAAGCTATTAGAATATTAGGTCATTTCTGAAACGACCTTAGCTTCATTAAATAAAAGATTTCAAAGATCGCCAGTTACGGAATATTGTCTTTTTTTTTGTTGATGTTTCAATGGAAAGGGTTTAACAAATTAATATTGCAAAATGTTATAACAACAATTCATCTTTTTTCTAATCAATGAGTACTACAAAAACAGTTCTATCGTTTCAGAATGCCGGTCTTACTCTTGCAATAAAATTACATTGGAACATTTATCTATTTTTCAAATCAAAAAATACAATGTAATAATACGAAAAATCATTGTAACAAACTACTGTTTGATAGTTTGCTTTGCTATTCGAATATATACTTCATTGATGAACAACTATTTCAATTTTAAGAATAGTTTCTTTAAATTATTTCATTTAAATGATAAAATCTATTACAGATATCGATTAATATCTTTTATTATATCTCAGGATAAATTCGTCATTCTTACATATCATTGATTGTATAATTTCAGAAAAGAATCATCAAACTATCGAGTGTACGAGTATTTGATAAAAGAATTTCTTGATTTTTTTGGATACTAACTTGTTTACTAGTATTATATCCTTATGAGAATAGACAGCGAAAAATATCTTGTCAAAATTTTGCTTCTTTTCATTTCAAGAAATCATTGAAATGTTTTTATAACCTATTATTAAAGATATAGAAGTAGATAATGAACTATTTCAATATAAAACATTATTAGCTGACTCAAGTTTTATAAAGACAACATGAATGAAAAGTGACTCTTTTAAAGAGTGTAAAATATCCATTTGACAACCCTATCTGCTATCGGAGTGTAGAATCAAAGAGTTCCAAGTTGAACTTTATATATGTTACGCAATGCTTTATTTTGTACAAAAATAGTTCCTTCGAAGTCAAACGGAGTTCACATCTCTCTCTAAAATGATGAGTTTAGATGATTTTGCAACAGGAAAAAAACACCTTTTAGTAGCTCTCATCGCCATGACACAGCTGAAAAGCAAAAAAAACGATATTCGGAATCAGTGTCAAAAGTAGTATTGACTCAAACACCTTTTAGAGAAGTTTTTCATTGTGGAAAGCTGACACATAGAGGAGCACGGGGGAAAATTTTAAAAAAATGCAGCTTTGATGGATCACAATTGAATTTTCGACAGTAAAAAGTTCTCTAAAATCTGTTTGATTCAATGCAGTCTTTGACAGTGACTTCGAATATTGTATTTGTTTTGCTTCGCAGTTGTGTCATATCAATGAAAACTGCTAAACATGTTTTTTTTTTCTATTGTCATATAATCAAAATTCATTATGTAAGGGAGAGAATTGTGAACTTTGTTACGTTCCGAAAGTATCATTTCGGAATAGTTTTCTACCATTCTGTGCGAAATAATAGTTGCATAACATATATGAAATTCAACTTGGAACTCTTTGATTTTAAACTTCGACAGAAGATTAAGTGTTATCGAATGGACATCTTAAAATTATCAGAAGAGCCGTTTTTCATTCATGTTGACGTTATAAAACTTGAGCAGGTCAATACTGAACTATATTGAATCAGTTTATTTCGCTCCGTCTTCAAGTCGCTATCTTTTAGATTAATTTAGAATCGATAACTTGAATGATTTGTTGGCAGGATAGAATGCAGAACTGTTATCGAGTATTGTTTAATATTTTTTCTTATCACGATGTAATACTAGTAAAATGTCGGTATCCAAGAAAAAAACGAAACTTTTTTATCGAATACGTCATATACTCGATAATCGCGTGATTCTTCTCTTGACTTATACAAGCAATGATGCAACAATAATGGATTCATCTTGAGATATAGTAGCAGATATTAATTCATAACATTAATAGATATTATCATTTAAATGAAATATACTAGAGAAGAATTCTTAAAATTGAAATTATTTTTAATCTATTCCATACATATTCAAACAAACATAAAAAACTATTAAACTATTGTTTGTCACAATATTTGCACTGGCTACTTGAACGAGATACATGATAAATAATATTAATTATATCTTTACTTGATGTGTGTATTGTTCTTTTACTTAAAACTTTAATCGATTGTCCGAAAGAATACATAAATCGGTGTGGGTCTTTCTATGGAGTACATACCAATATCCAATAGACAAACCAAAGGGAACCTACCTGAGAAATTAGATTCAGGCATCCTGCATAACAAAGAATATTTCCATGTGATGAAAACCGTCATAATACCAGCGATTTACTGGCTTTTTTTAGATAAAGCTGGTCGTTTGTGCTTGATACCGAGCTTGAAGAAATTCGATTTTTCCATAATTGTTTTCAATTTTTACATTTTCTTTACAATTGACTGTGAAGCAGAAAATTTCGACTTGCGGAATCCAACTGAACCATTAACACAAAGAATGCAAATATCTACTAACTTCATATCATCTTGGCTACCAAATTTTGATTATCCTACCAATCATTCAAGAACTGTATGAAAAACGAACTCTAACAACAATAGCGTTGTGGTGAGATCTATTTCCATAATTTTTTTTTGTCTTCGTTTGTCTAGTTAAGTTAGTAAAAATATAACTTATAAGGTGAACTAGACTATCAGATATTTTTAATCTGTGAAAAAAGATAAATTGGTACTCTTTACATCTGACGAAAGATTTTTCTATTTCTGTGTGCAGCTGGACAGTTACTGTAAGCGGTTGGTTTACTGCTAAAAGTAATCGGATATTTACAACATAAAGTCTTTTGTTCTAGTTGATCGTGTCAAGTATCCTTATTTGTATGATTTTTATAAGGTCAGTATATATGAGTTGTTTTAATTCAAAGTGGTTCTTTATGAACACATTTTGAGACGTGCATACAAAAAAAAAAAAGTACGATTAGATTTAATGGTTCGATAATATCTTTACATGCGAATTTGTTTATTGACAATTCATATTTTAGTTTATTAGTTTTACAAAAATCAAGGACTTCCATATCTAAAAATATATATTTGATTGTACAGGTGAAATATTTTTCCAATAAAAAAAAAATGTAATATAGTGCGCTGTGCATTGAGTATGACCGATGATAAAATAAATATATGAAGGGAAAAGTGCAAATATGTAATTCGATATTTTTTTGTAATATTTATGAAAAAAACTGATTATCATTCAAATGAAAATGGTAAAAATAAATACATACAAAAACCCACGGTTTTCGTTTGATATTCATTTAAAAGTAAAGGTAAATAGGAAAAAAAATAAAGGAAGATTTTTGTCTTTTTTTTCGTTATATAATTCATGCTATTTTTAGATTCAGAGGAATCAAAGCAAATATTAATTTTTCTTCGACACCTAATTTCCTCATTTTAGTTCGAAATTTTTTTAAAAATTAGCAAAAGTCTCATATTTCAAGTCATTTCTAACAGATAAGATGCAAAGTGAAATGTTTTATTCAATGCTACGATTAGTAAACATATGTACAGTATTAATGTTACATTTTCTATGTCGCTGTGTCCTTCTCGTTATAAACATAAAAAACATATTTGCTCGAACCTGGTTTTTTATATATCTTATCACTATACATTTATCAATAAATGATAATTAATGTTTATTACCATGAGAGTTACTATAAAAGGAGAGTCGAAATAGTATATAATATTTCATTTTTAGATTTTCGTTTTCACCGTCGAATACAAACATTAGCTAGCATGGGTAGTCACAAATCAAAAATTGATCCAACAGTATTGACTCCAAAACGTTCGTCTATTAGATAATTATGTACTTTCATCTTTTGTTCTTTTTCTGTTTAGAAATAGAAGTTCTAACAGCAAATACAAATTTAAGTGAGGGTGGTAAGTGAAATTTGTAATAATCATAATATTTATTGATTTCAAGTTTTGTTTTTTATCTTATTTAGAAATCGTACAATGGCATGAAGCAAGTTCAATTCGTGATACTTTTTCTTGAATATGTGAACG
>CAJNOP010001211.1:26223-43366 GCA_905250075.1 Rotaria sp. Silwood1
TTTTTTTAGACTTTCGTTTTCATCATCGAATACAAACATCAACTAGCATGGGTGGCAAGAAATCAAAAGTTGATCCAACAGTATTGACTTCAAAAGGTTCGTTTATTAGATATTTATGTTTTCTTATCTTTTGTTTTGTTTATTTAGAAATGGCTGTTCTCAAAGCGAATACTAATTTAAATGAGAGGGGTACGTGAAAGTCGTTGTACTTATAATATTTCTTGATTTCATGTTTTGTTTTTAATCTTATTTAGAAATCTTACAATGGCATGAAGCAAGTTGAATTCGTGATACTTTTTCTCGAAGATGTAAACGTTTTCTTTTGCTTTCTAGGGTTTTATACGTGATTGTCCAAATGGTCGACTTGATAAGAAAAAATTTCTTGAAGTTTATGAACAATTTTGTCCTGGAGGAAATGCAAAAAACTATTGCAAGTAAGAAATTATTTCATTCTTAATTATTTATATAATTTATACATATTTAGATATGCATTTGATGCATTTGATAAGAATGATGATGGAACAATCGATTTTAGTGAATTTCTTTTAAGTTTTGTAGCTACAAAAGGTGGTGATGTCGATGAAAGGCTTTCAGCTGCATTTGATTTGTAAGTTTCTGACTTTCTTTAAAAATTTTATCGATGAGATTCCGGTTTCATCACAGATACGATATTTCGGATGACGAACAAGTTGACCAGAAGGAATTAGTGAAAATGATTACAGCTATAGTAAATTTTTTTCATCGTATTTTTCATTTTATTTAAGTAGAAGCAATCGTTTTTTTAGTATGAACTTAATGGCGTAGCTGATCATGGTGGTCATAATAATCCGAAAACACGTGCTGCTGAGATTATTGCTTCACTTGATGTTAATGGAGACAGAAAATTGAGTAAACACGAATTTATTGCTGGGTATGTTTAGTGATATGATTTCTACTTTAATTTGTCATGTGTCCTCTTTGATTAGATGCAAGAACGATCCATATATCCGTCAAATACTTGCTCCTAATGCTTAAACAAGCATCTACAAAAGAACAATAATTTTTATTTTTGAATTTTATTGGTAGAGAAAATATTAAGATGTGTGAATTGTAAAATAAAAACATTTTATGGAAAACCAGCGAATAGGAATGGTAAAACAAAAAAGATACAAAATGATATCATTATTATACGGTACTTTCACTACCAGTCTACGATAAACAACATATAGTATTCAGAAAACTTTACATTCCATCAAACTTTGGAGAACTTTTTTTGCTGATCATTTTGGTGAAAAAACATGTTGGGTTTCAATTCGAAATGATGGTTTTGTAGTCAAAAAATAGTACATATTGTGAACTAACTTAAAAGTCGCTTTTTTTGATGAAAAATTACAAAATAAGCATAGAGATATTCTGTCGATTAGTAAGAAAAAGATATAGATAGAATATTGTTCATAGTATCCAACCATATTTTACCATGTTTGTTTCGTGGTTTTTTATCAGAGACAAAGAGAATTTTAAATTGTTTCACAATATTTACTATTTTTTGACTAGAAGACCATCATTCCACATTGAAATCCAAAAACTTTTCTTATCAAAATGACCAACGTAAAAAGCTCTACAAAATTTGATATAATATAAAGTTTTCTGAATACTTATTGTTTTTTGTTGTACACTGCTAATGAATGTATCGCAGAACAACAATGCCATTCTGTATCTTTTTTTATCGTTTCTTTGTCTAAGTGCTAAAGTTTTTTTTTTTTTTTATATGATACTTGATAATCAACGATTTTTCGAATGAAGTATGTGTAAATATTTAGTACTCAACTTCTACTAATCAATTTAATATTACAGTTGTATAGTTATAATACGTGAGTTAAAACGAAAAAGTAGTACAAGACATTTCACGACAACTTGGTATAGTGAAATATTTCTGTGTGATAGTCATCAATAACTTGATTATCATTCGAATGAAAATAGCAAAATAAATACATACAAAAACGCACGGTTTTCTTATGGTATTCATGTAAAAGGAAAGGTAACGAAAAACAAATAAAAAAAAAGATATTTGTCCTTTTCTCTGTCGTATAATTGATGTTATCTTTAGATTTGAAGCAATGAAAACAAATATTAAGTTTTTTTCTTTTTAATAACTAATTTTCTTAGTTTTGTTCAAAAATTTTCAACATTAAAAAGTAAATTGTATTTGAATTCATTTCTGACACATGAGATGGAAACGAAATGTTTTATTCAATGCTACGATTAGTAAATCTACGTCGATAATTCGTGTGACATTTTCGATGACGCTCTATCCTTCTCATTACAAGCATTAAAAAAAAATATTTTTCGAGCTTGTTTTTTGTTTGTATGTTTTATCACTATACATTGATCAATAAATGCTAATTGATATTTATTACCATGTGACACACTATAAAAGGAGACTTGGGTCAGTGTATAATATTTCTTTTCTGAATTTTCAGTTTCAACGTTGAATACAAACATCAGTTGAGATGGGTGGTAAAAAATCAAAAGTTGATCCAACAGTATTGACTGAAAAAGGTTCATTTACTAGATATTTATGTTTTCTCATCTTTTGCTTTGTTTATTTAGAAATGGCTGTTCTCAAAGCAAATACTAATTTAAGTGAGAGTGGTAAGTGAAATTTGTAATAATCATAATATTTCTTGATTTCATGTTTTGTCTTTAATATTATTTAGAAATATTAGAATTCCATGAAGAAAGTTGAACCAATAGTATTTTTTCTTTAAGATGTAAAAGTTCTTTTTCTTTGTAGGAATTTATACGCGATTGTCCAAATGGTCGACTTGATAAGAAAAAATTTCTTCAACTTTATGAACGGTGTTTTCCTGAAGGAAATGCAAAAAACTATTGCAAGTAAGAAATTATTTCATTCTTAATTATTTATATAATTTATACATATTTAGATATGCATTTGATGCATTTGATCAAAATGATGATGGAACAATTGATTTTACTGAATTTCTTTTCAGTATCGCAATTACAAGCGGAGGTGACCTCGATACACGACTTACAGCTGCATTTGATTTGTAAGTTTCTATTTTTTTTTCTTTTATATTTTATTACAGACGTGTTTGTTTTATATAGATACGATATTTCGAATGATGAACAAGTCGACCAGAAGGAATTAGTTAAAATGATTACAGCTTTGGTAATTTTTTTTTCATTATATGTTTGCTTGTGTCTTGGTAGGAATAATCTTTTTTTAGTATCAACTTCATGGTAAAGCTATTGATGGTGCTCATGATAATCCGAAAACACGTGCTGCTGAAATTCTTGCTGCACTTGATATCAATAACGACAGAAAACTGAGTAAACATGAATTTATTGCTGGGTATGTTTTTTAATATGTTTTATAATTTGATTTCTCATGTGTTCTTTTTGATTAGATGCAAGAACGATCCGTATATCCGTGCAATACTGGCTCCTGATGCTTAAACAAGCAACTAAAACACTACAATATTTTTTTGCATTTGACAAATAGATAGAATATTAAGCTATATCACCTGTAAAATGAAAACATTTTAGTTAGAGTCAATGAGTAGGATATTTTAAAATAAACGATCTTCGCAGACAACTTTTTTTCTTATAGATTAATCTATAAATCGCAATTGTAGTGATTGTGAAAAAAATTTTACTAATAAAAGTCAATAAATAATTTAGTTCAATATTTGAATGGTTTCTCAAATTAATTCAGAGAAGCAGTGAAGTGGAGTTCATGGCAATTTGCGCAGGCAATAACAAATGAAGTTTTTCTGCTATTAGTGGAATACATTTTCATCATTTCGAAAAGTCTAGCTATGACCAATCATGTTCAGAAAAACTTTCATAATTTATTATTCAAACGACAAACTATATATACGATGGAACAAAGTAGACTCTAAAGTATGGGCGAAATCATTTGTTACGGATTTTGTGTTGCAAAATGAAATCACACATATCTCGAGATAAAGAATTCATATAGGCTTCTTTTTTATGTTCCATACATATGAAATTATTCTAGACATTTTGAAAAACCAGCACTAGAAATCTTGCTTTAGAGCAATTATCAATATAAATCTAGCGACATTCACATCCACACTGTTTTATTTCTAAAAGTATTTATCTGATGGTACAGGTATAGCATTTTTACAGTAAAAAACTATAACATAGTGTGCTGTACACCGAGTATAACCCATAATGAACTAAATATGGAACAAAACGCGCTGAAAACAGTTGTTGTGAGAAATCGAGCGCCACTTGTCTTTTAAATTAGTTTAATTAGATGATTGATTAATAGCACTTGAGTATTAAATATTTACACGTACTTAATTCAAAAAATTCTTTTTTTACATTATATTTGATAATCAAGAAATTTTCGAATTAAGTACGTGTAAATATTTAGTACTCGACCTCTACCACACAGCAATGTAATCAAGTTATTTTAAACTTGTATAATTGTAATACATGACGTAAAACAAAAAAGTAGTGCGAAACTTTTCACAACAGTTTGGTATAGTGAAGTATTTCTGTGTGATATTCATTCATAAAAAAAACTGATTGTCATTCGAACGAAAATAGCAAAATAAATACATACAAAAAACCCACGATTTTCTTTTGGTATTCAATTACAGTAAACGGAAAACGAAAACATTTGTCGTTTTTTTTGCTCTTTTTTAAGACCTTATTTCCTTAATTTTTCTGAAAATTTATGGACATTAAAAAATATCGCGTAGTTGAAGTCATGTTTAAGACATAAGATACGAAGTAGAATGTTTTAATCAACGAAACGATTAGTAAATCTATGTACATGATTAATGTGACATTTTTAATTATTCTCTGTGTCCTTCTCATTAAAAATATAAAAAAATATTTTCTCGAACCTGGTTTTTTTTTTATATGCTTTATCACCACACATTTATCAATCAATTATAATTAATGTTTATTACCATAAGATACATTATAAAAACAGACTCGGGACGGTATATGACATTCCTTTTCTTTTGAAGTTTCGTTTTCACCATCGAATACAAACATCAACTAGCATGAGCAACAACAAATCAAAAGTTGATTCAGTAGAATTGACTCCAAAACGTTTGTTTATTAGATAATTGTATTTTTTCATCTTTTGTTTTTTTTTCTCTGTTCAGAAGTAGCAATTCTCAAAGCGAAGACTAATTTAGCTGACAGTGGTAAGTGAAATTTTGTAATAATCATAATATTTCTTCATTCATTTTTTTTTGTTTTTTATCTTATTTAGAGATATCAAAATGGCATGAAGAAAGTTGAATCCGTAGTACTTTTTCTTGAAGATTTGAATTTTTTTTTCTTTATAGAGTTTTGTACATGATTGTCCAAATGGTCAAGTTGATAAGAAAAAATTTGTTGAAGCTTGTGAACGCTTTGCTCCTGGCAAAAATGCAGATAACCTTTGGAAGTAAGAAATTATTTGATTATTAATTATGTTTGTAATCTTTGCTGAATTAGACGTGCATTGGATGCATTTCAAAAGACTAATCATGGAACAATTGTTTTTAAAGAACTTGTTGGAAGCATTGCAACTACAAAAGAAGTTGATATCGATCAACGACTTTCAGGTCTATTTGATATGTAAGTTTCTGTTTTTTTCTTGTTAATTTTTACTCAAAAGATTTTTGTTTTATATAGATACGATACTTCGGAAGATGGACAAATCGATCAAAACGAATTAATAGGACTGATTACAGCTCTAGTAATTCTTTTCATGATACTATTGTATTTAATTCAGGAATTAGAAACTATTATATTTTTTTTAGTATAAACTCAGTGGCACAACTGATCAAAGTAGTAATAATAATCCGAAAACACGCGCTGATGAAATTATTGCTACATATGACATTAATAACAACAGAAAATTGAGTAGACAAGAATTTATTACAGCGTATGTTTTGTAACAGTTCATAATTGCATTTGTCATGTGTTCTTTTTCTTTAGATGCAAAAAAGATCCGTATATCCATCAAGTACTTTCTCATCATACTTAAACAAGCAACTACAACAAAACAATAATTTTTTTTTGTATTTTACAAATAGTTAGAATATTAAGGCATATGAATTGTGAAATCAAAACATTTTAGTGAGAGCCAATGAATAGGATATTTTAAAATAAACGATCGTAGTAGACAACCTTTTTTTTTTCTTCTTATTGATGAATCTCTGAATTGCGATTGTGGTGATGATGAAAAATGTCTTTGACTAGAAAAAGTCAACGAATGATTCACAACATGTATGATGATCGTAAATACTTACAGCGATATTTTATATGTCGTGATTCTTTTTTCTATTTACTGATATTTGATATGTGTATGGTTTCTCAACTTAATGCAGAGAAGCAGTAAAGTGGAGTTCGTGTCAAACTTGACCGAAAATAACAACTGAAGTTTTTTTTATTATTATTGAAATCAATTTTCATTATTTAGAAAATTCTTATTATAATAAACGATGGCAATAAAAACTTTCGTATTTTATTATTCAAACTATAAAGTACAGATACGAGAGAAAAGACAGACTTCAACATATAAGCGAAATCATTCGTTATAGAGGCTTGACGTCACAAAATTAAAATATCTATATCTCGGCATAATGAATAGTCTAAGAATTAATTTGTATATTTTATATGAATGTTAATTTTACTATAGAAGCGCTAATGAAATCAGTACTAGAGACCTTTGTTCAGAAGAATTATTAGTAAAAACACTAGCGACCTCCACTCCTACGGGAAAAGGAAAGCGACTTTTGCTTCATGTATTTTAATTTGAAAAATTCCGGATCGCGAATCAAAACTAAATAGTACATTCTATAGACTGTACCTGAAGCTATGAAATCCATATTTAAAATTTTTTCTGAGCATGCTTAGATTTTTCGAATAAAAGTGGGTTTAGTGTTTTGTTAGGAACGTGACAGAATGTGATGATACAAACGAAAAAATGCTCGTAGAATCGAATGAGAAGTTCAAAAATGATTTGAAGCAGTAAAAATTCTTCTTCAGAATCTATAGATGATGATAAAGCAAAAAAAAATTGTTTTGAATCTCTAGAAAATCGACGTTTAAAACGTTGTTTGAAATTCGGTCTTAGTAAAAATGTCACCATAGGTGTGATTCGTGCTGCAGAGTTTATCCTCAATTATTCTAATGTAAATCGATAGATATATGGATGATAGGTAAGACAATCTTTGGTATATATTCAATAAATACTATTATTACAATAAGTATTTTTTCTATTATGCTGAATTATTTCACTTTCATTCCATGTTGAACAGTTATAATGAATTTCATTAAGATTTTATTATGGGTGCCTGAATAACAAATGCATTTGGAATCGAACTTTTTTTTTTTTTGAGTAAAAAATAATAAAACGTCAGCGGAAAAAACGCAAATTTTTTCAAGATCGGACTGTTTCACCGTTGCTGAAAACTTCAACTGTTTTACTGATTTGTTTTCTTTTTGGTTATTGGTTGGAACATATCATATAAAACAGTAGAAAAGATTTTGCTTCTCTACTGCCTTTCATAAATACATTATAGAACAACCTTTTCTTTTGGCAACATGATCTATTTTTACTAACATTTACTTAACACATTACTCTTTGCTTTGACAAGAAAAAGATTTTGATTGGCTGCATTTGCCTTTATTTGCCATTGTATATAATAGAAACTATTGTGTTCGTTTATTAATGAGATCGCACCTTGAAATCAAAGTCTTTAAAAAACAATTCTTAGATTATTTTTTTTTTCTTGGCCTCGGTATTCGAAAGAAAAAGAAAATGTCATTAAACAAAAAATACCGCATATATAGCATATTCTTATCAGAAGCCATGAAAATGGGCGAGGGCTGTAGACCCTTCTAAAATTGACAATTATTCATTATTACTAAGTCAAAGTACCCATCATATTTTGAATTTTTTACTATCTTTATGAGATATTTTCTTATCAACCCCTCCTCCAAACTTGAGACCCTTGCACAATCTCTCCTTATTATTCAGAATATGAATACCAAAAAGAGAGAGAGAACGAAGTAAATATGAAGATTTTTTTTTTTTATTTCATGTTATATTAAAAGTAGTAAAAGAAAAAATAAATTCTGTTCTATTTTTTTTTTGCTTTTACTTTCTATGGCATATCCTATTTCTTCTGTTACATATTGACAGATTTTTTTTTTGTTGAGTTCTATCGATGGAGCTGATTCACGATTATACAGACTACTTCAATAGCATACATATTCACTCAAATTTATCGTTTACTTAGTATCCGAATTACTAATTTTTGTCGTTCCTTGCCCCTTTTTTTTAATATATACACATAAAGAAAAAAAAATTCTATAGCTTTTTCTCTTTCTCTTAGTCGTATAAATACCATTAACACAGCTGTCAGTATACCTGATTCGAGCTACATACACTCATCAAGCAAAAGTACATACAACATTTCTTTCAAATCGTTGATAAACTACAGTCATCATGGGTAATAAAGGAGGAAAAAAAAGTGGATCAACACAATTAACACCAAAACGTTTGTATCCTTGTGTTTTTTTTTTGAGAAATAATTTATTTGAAAATAATTTTTTTTTTTTTTTTGAAAATTTTAGAAATTGCTATGCTCAAGGCAAATACTAATTATACGGAAAGAGGTAAATAAAGGCAGCTGTTTTTTATATTTCTATTTTGATTTTTTTTTATCTAATTTTTTTTATTACTATTTATAGAAATCCGAGAATGGCATGCGGTTAGTTAAATAGACATAATGTTAATGAAAATATTTTCATTATTTATAGGGCTTTCTTCGTGATTGTCCTAATGGTCGACTTGATAAAAAGAAATTTTGCGAAGTCTACAAACAATTTTATCCTCATGGCAAAGCAGAAAACTTCTGCAAGTAAGATAATAGGATTTTTTTTTCTTTTGTTTGGTTAAATTTGAACTGTTTTCTTGATGTTTAGACTTGCATTTGATACATTCGATACAAATGATGATGGAACAATTGACTTCGATGAATTTCTTTTAGCTATTTCGGCTACAAGTCATGGTAATCTCGATGATCGACTTGCAGTTGCATTTGATATGTAAGTTTTGTTTTTCTTTTTGTTATTTATATCATTCTTACATGATTGTCTTGGTAAATAGGTACGATATATCAGATGACGGATTTATTGATCAAAAGGAATTGACTAAGATGATTACAGCTATGGTAAAGTTTTAGCTATATATTTATTTTTTTTTTTATAAAAGTAAGTTTTTTTTTCAGTATGATCTTGTTGGTGAAACTAATCGTAAAGGTGACAATGATCCGAAAAAACGTGCGATTGAAATTATTGGAAAACTTGATGTTGGTGGTGATAAAAAATTAAATAAACATGAATTTATTGCTGGGTATGTATTACTACATTAGCTATCTTCATTCACATATATATATTATTATTTTTTCTTTATATATTAGGTGTAAAAATGATCCATATATTCGCCGATTACTTGCTCCTAATGCATAAGTGTTCGGTACATTATTTCAACAATTATTCAATTAGACATTTTATATTTTAAACACATCAAATACTAGATTTTATTATAACATCACTAGACAATGAATGAATGAATGAGTTTAATTATCGAAAAATAACTTGTATTCGAATTAAACTTTTTTCAATAAAATAAAGTATACTAAGAACATTGATGATTGTGTTTAAAGAGTTTGCAGTGTTGTAGTTTCACTTCTTCAAGTACTCTTGTAATATTAGCCAATAGAACGATCACTAAATGTTTCTCTTCATATTCAATTTATGTTAAAAGGCTGTTAGCACAACACCTGCAGGAATCAAGTGTGAAACACAATGTAACTTCTCTTGTTAATCAAAGGCAGATTGTTTTATTTTATCTATTTTGAGAACATATTTCTTCACTATCCTTTAACTTAATCGTCTAGAAATGGAATAAGGAAATAGTTCCTATATTTTAATGAGATGCTATTTATATATACGACCTATAATCATATATCAACAATGTCTGTCATGAACTGTGATAAAGAACAGACGCTGCTCGAGTTGCTAAGCAAGTCTATTATAGGTAAGATTTGACGTTGTTAGTGCCCTGCAAGAACGATTTTTTCCCGTTCTATTTACCGTTAGAAATCAGGAACGGGAACGATATTTACAAATGAGCATTCCAGAAAATCGTTCTTTTTAATATGTATACTCTTCAAACTTTGCTTTTTTTCTTACAAACAATGTCAACGTCATTTCGATGTCACATTGTTGAAGAATGGATTTTGACATTCTTCCAAAGACTTTTGCTTCTTTTATGAATTAAAAGAAAAATAACAAATATTTATCAACAAAAATTAGACAAGTTCATTCCATATTCATCACTCTTTTATTTTCTTCATGATTATTATCTTCGAAACGACTATTTTTTAGATTGTCGATGTGCTAGTATTTTTTTTTTTCGTCCAATTATTCCATTGATGAAGAAAATGATTCTCTTAACTTAACATTGATAAATTTGAACGTATGAACAATAATTGCTTTATTTTAATAAAATAAAATCGTAATAAGAATTCTGAAAGCATTATAGAAACGAAAATCCAGTAAGAATCGTTCCCATAAAACACTAATTGTTGCTAAAGTGTCTGTAATGTGCTGCTTCTAATCTATCTGTGACCATCTGTCATATTCTGTCAAGGAGAGAAGAAGGTTGCAAATTTACCTAAACATACTTTTCAGATTATATTTAATAAAAAACATATTACATAGCTATACGTAGAATGCTGCTTTATTGAAAAAACTAAAACAAAATTTTGAGTGTATAATATCACTTCTGATATCTTTTCACTATTAATAATCATATTGTTACACGAATATCATAGAAATATTTTGTTGTTGATATTTTAAGCTTTTTACAGCTTGTTTAAAACGTAGAGAAATGTTTCTTAATTAAATGAGGCATTATATTGGAAAAGAAATCATGAAACCATCAAGTACACGAGATGCTCAATAAGAAGAGTTTTATTTCCGTTGGTTTCGCATAACCTCTAACAACTTTCTAATATTCTGAAAATCCATCAATACTGTCTGTATTTTAATGAGGACTTATATATTATAAGTAAGACATGCTTAGTAGCTGGCAATAAAGTATCATCAAATTGTAACAAGTGATGTATAAAGAATGCAAGGCTTTATTTCTTTTTTTTTTCTTGAGAAGGACAAGTTTATTTCATCTGATATGCAATACTTCTCTATATGAAACTACTGATTTTGGTTTTCAAATAAGCCTTTCCTGCTCTTGAAAAATTGAAACTATTAATTGATGCTCAGTTGTCTAACTGTGTCAGTTTAACAATGTAATCAATTAAAACATTTTTTAAATAAGGGCTCTACCGAAATTAGAAGTATATTAGGAGATTCTTCTAAACATTCTCAATCGATTGATGTCCATTGTCAAATTTAAAAATTCTATAAAATACTTTTCTGGCAATATTTGTTCTTATTTCAGAGCAATCTGCATATTTTCTTCAATCTAAATTTCACATAATCTTTTTGACAATAGAATTCTTTATAAGTTACTATGCAAACAAATCTTTGATAGTGCACATTGTCAATTTCTTTCAATCATAGCAACAGCATGATGCATACAAATGTAAAGTTTTACTTAGGGACGATCGATTGTATATAATCAGTGATACAGTGAATCCTCTGTCGACGACACACTGTTCAGTATTTCTATGTTTACATAGATACTTTCAATTTAAAATAGGACTTGGTAACATACAATCTTATACAAATTGATCGATGTTAAGAGCTTCAGCTGTAGAAATTGTTTCCAAAATTCAAAACTAGTTACAATTTTTTTGTGAAAAATATTTTATCCAATGACTTTGTTAGTGTCTATCGATTTTCACCGTAGTAAAAAAACTTTTAATATGAGAAAATGAGAATGTAGTCTCGGACAGATCTTTTTAGAATAATGTTGAATGACTCTTGATGTCGAATTGTTTTCAAAGGAATTATAATATTTTTGAAGATGTCTGCAATTTGGCATCAAAATGATCAATAATTCATGATGTTTTATTCTATATATGATTCAATTTGTCTGGATATTGAAAATTCAAAGGAGTCTAAATACTTTTCAACATGCCGTCTGATCATTTATTGATCAAGTATATCTTTTAGAAAATTCAATTATAATCTGGTTTTTTTGAATGTTAGAAAGTTAAGTTAAAAATTCGCAATATATGATATAACGAAATTTATTTAAAAAAAAAGTCAACATTACAAAAATATACAATGTAAGTTGTTCAATCTATCATATATATCGTAAGTTCAAAACTCAATTGATTAGTAAAAGCCTGTTTCACAACAAGGTGTATTACTAAATCGATTTTCATATGTTGAATTATTTCCAGATATTATTTTATTTAATGGACGATTTTTCGCTTGAATATAACCAAAAATAAAATAACTGATAACAAGGCCAAGTATAAGAGAAATAAAAATACCACTTTCATATGTCATAACTAATAACATCATCCAATAAGCAAGAACTATTTGAACTCCATAAATCAATGCTAAATATATTTGATGTAATAATAAAGACGAATGTTCTCGATAACTATCATTTATACGATGACGAATATAAGCTAAAGCTCCATTTAATAAACCCATACAAAAAACTCCGAGAATCATAAATGCATATTTAACATGATTATCAACATTCCAACCTCGAAATAAAAATACAATACATTGATCTTCACCAGTTGCAAATTGAAAACCATTTTGCATAACCATACAATTATCCATTATTAATTTTTGTAAAACGTGATCTTAAAGGAGTGTTGAAGTATAGAGATAAATAACTGGTCAGTCGGTTAAATAATAGTGAAATCAGTAAAACGCTGAAATGGTGAATTCGTGATGAATTAAGCTTGTTACTAAATTGAAAACTCAGTAAATGACATTTAATAATAGCTAAATAAAGTAATGGGTAAATATAAAAACTGAAATGCGTTATAGGGTGATTCACTTTTTTTTCTTCTGTCCTTTTTTTCGTACTATGCATTATAGTTGCTATATACGGCATAATTTGATGTGCATATTGCTTCTGCTCTTTCCTTTAACTTTAACTTAGTGTCAACCAGTACAATAAATGGATGTGGTAAAAGTTGTTCAATGTGAAACCTCAAATATTAGATGAAGAGATTACGAGAGAAAACGGATCATATGAATAGAAATGAAAGGTCTTGTAAAAGAAAAAAGATGAAATCAAAATACTCAGTCAAAGAGGTTATAAATGATAATGCTAATGAATAGGCAAAATATAAAAAATACAATTGTTCAGTTTCTTTTTTGAAGAACTAAATGTGCAAACTCATCATGGGTATGACTATTAGTCTGAAATATTGTGTAAACCATCATCAACATCAACGATACTTACATTAGGTAAGAAAAAAAATGATAGACCAGAAAAGACTTCAACTACTTTGTTCATGCAATAATCTAATTTTAATAATGACCTTTCTTCTTTCATCTTTTAAATTTCTATTTAATATTTTCTTTATTTATCTAAATTATAGTTTATATTGTATATAATAAACGGATCATGTTAGTCGTAACCTAAAAAGTTGGACCTTTCCTGCCTCAATCTGTAACAGATGTTGTGGTTATATGATCAAGGACTGTGGTATCAATAATGTCTTGCTATAACTTTCTTAAAGCATTTTTGAAACATTTAATGAAAGGACAGACAAGAAATGTATCCTAAAATAGATAGAATAACACAGGAATACTATTGATAGTATAAGAATTGAAACAGTGATTGAGTGAGTCACTTTTGTTTTTCGTTTATTTTCTCTGCAGCTGTTGCACATATTTTCTCGTTCTTTCCACCTACTTCTTTTCACCCACATTATTTTGTGAATAGAAAAATCTTATTTTTATTTTTCTTATTGTTCATGAGCTAAAACATAGAGCAAGAAATTTTTTGATATCCTCTCTGATCATTGTCTTTATCCATCATCATGTATGAATACTTGTTGTTTTTCCAAAGCTAAGCAATTCAATACAATACAATATTAGCAGACTACAAAAGAAGTTCATAACTGAATCAAATAAGAATAAATGAACAGTGAATCTATCACCTGAGACAATAGGAATACATGTCAGTACGTTGAGATCTCAGGTTAGTAAATTACATGCAACTATCAAAAAAGAAAACAAATTGTGATAAGTTGACGCTAGCGCAACAAAAGTATTCATCAAAATAGGAGTGTAATCATAGTCATTGCTTGATCTTTGATTAGTTTTATTGCATAAATGGATCTTACAACCACTTCTTTGACTCATTTGATCGCATTTCAGGTAATTATTACTGTGGCACTTATTTGTGGAAAAACTAACATCCAAGCGCGGTTCTTGAAAGTTCTACCCGATGAACGAACGAAGAAACGATCGTCACACGAAAAACAACGAACGATGATTCTCACATTTCTCCTAGTACTTCAATAATGTAACACTCACTAATATTATATGTTCTGCTTGGTTTAGTGCTTGCTATTGTCAGTTATGAAAATGATTATCATGATTTCTAGTCTTCAGCGTTTGTTATAATCATTTCAAAGCAAAGTACAACATTTCTATATACCATTTTCAGTCATAAAAAGAAGATAGTATGAAATCTACATATATGACAAAAGTATTCGATTGCTTGGTCAGCCAGTTTGAAAACGTTGATTGACTGAATTGCCAGCATGAAAAGCCCTTGTTGCAAGTACACATAAATACATTAGCACAGCTACATTTTATTTCATATGAACCTCCATTCAATCGAGGAATTACCTAAAATTGATCTTTTTCAATCTTTTTGTTGTATTATCACTCCTATCGAGAATTCTTCTCTCAAATATTTATGTTGATTAACTTCTATTATATCGATTTTATAAAAACATCAGTATTCATAATATGTTAACGTACAAGAGAGGTTCCGCAAGTGAATAATTGTTTTTAAGTTAGAACTATGTACACAATGTAGACTCTTAACGGGTTATAAATAACTTAAAAAGAGATCAGGCCAATAGCTTATTGCTGTCGACATTTTGCAATTTTACGGTATTTTTCAATACAATCTACTCTTCCCCTGACCAAGAACCTTATGAAAACGTGGTCGAAGTTATGGATTTCCTTGAAAAAGACGTGAGTTTATAAGCAGCATAAATATCACCTATCGGTCGAATCAAAGATCGACCATCGAAGTCAGTTTCTCTCTGGGCTCTCTTCATCACCAAACCGAAACCCAATTGAGAATGCTTGGACTCTACAGCATATTAAAATCAAATATCTTTGTTTTACTTAAGTTCGATAATAGAAAGAAAGCGAATCGTAAAAATATTGAAAAAAAATAGAAGGAAGGAAAAGTTTCACATAAGAACGTATGCATGATTGAATGAGAGTGGAGATTGAAAATGCATGTTGTACACTTGCATTTGTTCACTCATCAAGTATATTTTTAACAATAAAATCTTTCACAGAATGTTATTTATCTATTTCAATGTTTCTTTTTCCTATTACTGTATAAGAATAAATATTCGTATACTGTCTCAAAAATTTATCACAAAAACATGAAAAAGTCTCAACAAACTGTTTTAGATAAAAACTAATATTATTCGCTTTTTCAAAATAAAACTCTCATCGTGTTCTTTTGTTGATTTCGAATGTTAAAAAATTACAATAATAATTCGCAATTTATTTATTCAATGAGATTTATCAAGTCAACATTACAATTATATGCAGTGTAACTTGTTCAATCTATCATATATATCGTAAGTTCAAAAGTAAAATCATTATTAAAAGCCTGTTTGGCAGCAAGGTGTATTATTAAATTGATTTTCATATGTTGAATTAGTTTCGGATAATATTTTACTATTTAATGAACGATTTTTCGCTTGAATATAACCAAAAATAAAATAACCAATAACAAGGCCAAGTATAAGAGAAATAAAAATACCACTTTCATATGTCATAACTAATAACATCATCCAATAAGCAAGAACTATTTGAACTCCATAAATCAATGCTAAATATATTTGATGTAATAATAAAGATGAATATCCTGGATAACTATCATTTATACGATGACGAATATAAGCTAAAGTTCCATTTAATAAACCCATACAAAAAACTCCAAGAATCATAAATGCATATTTAACATGATTATCAACATTCCAACCTCGAAATAAAAATACAATACATCGATCTTCACCAATTGCAAATTGAAAACCATTTTGCATAACCATACAATTATCCATTATTATTTTTTGTAAAACGTGATCTTAAAGGAGTGTTGAAGTATAGAGATAAATAACTGGTCAGTCAGTAAAATAATAGTGAAATCAGTAAATAACTAAAGCGATGAATTAAGCTCGTTAATAAATCTAAAGATCAATAAATAAAGTATACTAGCCGCGAAATAAAGCAAAACTGAAATACGTTATGGTGTGATGCGTTTTTTTTGGTTTTGTCCCTTTTTTCGTAATATGCATTCTTATTGCTGTATACGACATAATCATATATGCACATTGGTTTTATCCTTTCCTTCATCTTCAGCTTTGTGTTAACGAGAAAACGAAAAATGGTCTAATGAAAACTGCACGTTGATAATCGGCCGATGCGAATAATAGGCGAGAAACTAATAATAAAAACATAAAAACGTTTCTTTTAAAAGCTAAAAAAATCAGACGAACAACCTAAATCAAGAGAAATAAAGATGGAAAATGTTATTAGGAAAATTGTCAATCACTGCAAAGGAGCATATATTTCTTTGAAGAATGCAGCTCATGTACTTACTAGAACTTCTTTTTTAATCTAAAATTTTAAAATCGACAGATTTATGTGAAGTTATATCGAAACAAATTGAGATAGAAAATTAGAACTAAGAAGAAGCATTTGAGGACATGATGTGTGAGTATAGTGTGTGTAGGGTATGAGAGAGTAAGAACACCCAATCCAAATCCACACCCTCTTAGATTAGTCTTAACAAGTACAATAGATGAACATCGTACAAGTTGTTCAATATGATAGTAAGATATTAAATGAAGAGATTATGAAAGAAAAATGATTATGTAAAATGGAAATGAAA
>CAJNOP010001212.1:0-40402 GCA_905250075.1 Rotaria sp. Silwood1
GAAAACTCATTGAATGGATAGCATGAAGAAAAAAAAGTCTAGCTTAAGATTCGAACTATCTATCTTCTGTTATCCTAGCAGATGTCTTAAGCTAGTTAGACTATAAAGAACATTTGAGCCTACATTTAGCGCCGAAGTGTACCATCCTTGATGCCAACATTATGGAGAAAGTAATGATGGCTGATTTATCCTATCTTAACTGTTACTTTGAGAATATATGTAGAAAAACAAGCAGAGCCAGTATAATGTCTAAACGGGCTTAATTTTTAGGATTGTCCTACGTATTGTGCAATCATAAAAAGAAATTACTAGTACTCAATGATATTATTATTTTATCACTTGAAAGCAATCCATTTCCTCTGGGAAACGATGTTAGAACATTCTTGAAAGAACAAACACAGACCAGATAGTCCACAAACGGGACACTCTTTTCAATAGTTTTAAGGCTTGCAGGGTATACTGAGCTTTTCTGCTATAGGCAATCCTCTAGATAAAATCCTATATGTTTTCGTGCCAGACCTTTAACGAGAGCTATCCGGATCCTTCATAAAAACGCTATTTTTTCTGAGGAAATGGCTCAATCCAGCAAAAAGTATGTAGCCATGCAATTTCAAGAGCCTAATAGGCTTTCAAATACGATTGTATCATGATTGTGACCAGTTTCTCACTAGTTTTGGGTGAGGAACTTGTCAGGATATCGGTTATTCCGAATCGAAGAAGTATTTGTTTACATACTATCGTATCCGTCTAGATTTCTTTAGAAATGTTACCACTTTCGGAACAGGATCTTTGCAAAGTTTTACTAGGCTTATTTCAGAATGTTTTCCCATATTTTTGGCAGAACCTTTACAGACTTCTCTATGCCGAATAGAAATAAATCAATATGAAGAGTATTCAATTGTAGACCTTCAGTATGCATACAGATCAGTAACTTAGATCCTGATTTGAACTTCAACTTCTATTCCAATAGTATTCGAGCAAAAATCATCTTAAAAGCTTGTGAAAATACAATATTCTTCAAAGCCTTTTTGCCATTGATCTAATCTTAGTATTCATTTTACTTTTCGCTTATGTTCAAAAATATACTAATAACTTTTCTCATTCATAAGTAAAGCTATGAGTAGCATTTACCGAGAAATATGTCGCAGAGCAAACACATCCATTAAATGAAAAACTATTGAAATGAAAGAGTTATAATCAACACATTCGTTTACATACTTTCAGATACGTAGCTTCGATCTGAATTCGGAAAGAAAAGCATATAGGATTTCAAAACGAAATCGAGGAGATGAGGGGTCTCTAGAATTATTGATTATAGTAATAGTTATGGATCAGAAGTTTTTAGAAAATCTGTTGCTGTTGCTATGATAAATAATTCTAAAAACCTCCAAAGACCTTCGAGTCCTTTCATTGTAAAAAGAGACGCTAATATCACTGATATGAATAATAATTTATTGTAATTCATTTGTGTAGGGCCAGTTACAGCATGTGTGGATGCTGCGTTCTAGAGAAGAGTCACTGAAATAGTGGCTCCTAGTTATTGAGGTTGTTCTTTGTGAATCGTTGAGTGCGTTCCCCAATTTCAGTAGAACAGGCTATGCTGTAATTCTCCTGTATTATGGTGGGGATTCATATTCTTTTTGTGGATCTCCAAAATCTCCGTTTCAGTAAAAAGTTCGCTGCCTTTCTTTCAAAATTTAGTTTGAACTTCAAATCTCCATAGACTCGTTATTTCATAATATTGTAAAACTGTCTTATGAAAAAGCACCCAAAGAATTGTTTTTATTAAGCGAATACTCTAATAACATTTATATAGATTTAGACAGACAATGCTCAGGAAAAGATTTGAGTGATTTCATCGGAGTCATTTTCTCCGTAGGACCCGTTCCGAACTCTGGCGAAGACCAGAACTTTAGTCCTTGAATGGAACGGCTTTTGTCTCAGAGGAAACTAGTAAACACTGAGATATTGTTTAATCATAATATTTCAAGATTCTCAGTAGATGACCATTGTGTTTTAAATCAGGAATTGTCCAGAAAACTAATACTTCGTGAAAGAACCATATAGTAACGCATTTTGAGAGTCCTGATACTAGCCAAAATAGGATTCGATCAGCGTCCTTAGTAATAGAAGACCTTCTTTGAATCGAGAACAACTCTGGATATGAATGTGGATCCATCTGATGCAGAGTAGGAGTCTCATTTAGTGATTCATCTTTATATTGGACTCTTGTTCTCGTGTTTTTTAGATTCAGCTACAATAGTTAACCGAATGATCTCACCAGGCACTAGATTAGATCTTGTCTAGAATGTTTTAGAATGTTAGAGAATCCTATCTATTGTTTCTGTAAGGAGTCTATGGAGAATCTTGATTGAATTGTAAGAGAATCCTACATTTTTCACTAACAAAAACTTTGGACAGCAACAGGAAGAAATCCTGGGAACAGAAATTGTGAAGAACTTATTCAGGATTTCTCAGGGGCTGAACGCAAATGAGACTAGGATAACTTCTACATTTGTCAAGTTTGTCGGCTCACTAATAGCAAGTCTTCTGACAATAGTAGAAGAAAACTGGCGTGTATGCATGTTGAAGTGGAATATAATCGTCAATTTCAGAAAGTGCAACAGCATATTTCTACGAACTCTGTCTTTATCTAAAAAAATCATTTACAACATTTTCATTGTTTGTAATAGAACTATAATGATTCTTAAGTAGATGGGTAATTGTTTCGAAAGTGTATCATGTTTGCGTGGATTTTATGGGAATCAACAAAGACTTTCACACTTTTAGAGTTGTACTTCCAAGCATCATTATAGATATAAAGGTTTTTAAAAACTTTGCGAAGATGCCTAAATATGGAAAACGCTTTCAGCCTTCTAGCGAAAATCGGATTTAAGGAATGTTTTCATTTTAAGTGATATGAAGGTGAAGCTTTTAGAGTAAAAACTATTCAGTGAGGAATCACTTTCTTTAAATGAAAACGGGCTTTGAATCTACTTTTGAGTGATCAGATTTGAAGAAGTTTCAAACTAAATTTGCCCGCTAAGACGAGGAGTTTGCACAAGCGTTTTCACTTTTTTCGAAAATTTACCGTCTTCTGATGAGAGAATTTAAGGATAAGTCATTTCGGAGAAACGAATTTGAATGATATTTTCGCAGTATCTATATAATTTCTAAAATCATTCGCTAGAGAACTAAACACGTTTCTGCCATAGCCTTCCGCAACAAAATCTGAAATATAAGATTCTCTCATAATGATAATGCTTGATTTCTGCGGTAAAAATCCTAAAGTTTTGAAGAAAGTGAATATTCTCTATCAAACCTCTCGTCTTAGCAATCATTCTTTGTTTCGAGCCTTTCTAAATCTTATAACTCAGAATTACGTTCCAGTTTAGCGGCAATTTTATTACAGATGAAATCATCAATTAAATTACGCTTAATGAAGTGGTCACCTCATTAAATAATGACTACACTAAAAGATACAATTTACTCTCATTTATAATAGAGAAATGCCATGGATCAAATTTTGGCTGCAAGACCTAAAATTGTCCACCATATTCAGAGACCTTCGCAACACTGTTAAAAGTCTTGAAGTTCTAGGTATGCTCACAAGCACATACCGGTAAACCTATAAAACTTTTTATTCAATTTGTATGAAATTGAAGTAAAGTCTGTTAGACTCTTAAAAGAATTCTCCACACTTCGGTTTAAAAGTGATTAACAGAATAAGAATTATTTTGAATAATATTTATGAAATCTTTCATTACTTTTTGTTTATCTTCTATATTCAGAATGTTTGAGGTAGTATGTTGCATATGAAACACCACACATATTCGAACAAAATTTTGCATTTTGATGATGATTATCATATAACAAAGTGATGTTTTGGAGATGAAATTTTTCTAATTACGCTGTACTCTGTCGAAACCTTCCTGTTGATCAGAAAAGAATCTTACTAGAAGGTTTCTCGCATTTTAACATGATTTATTTCCTCATTGGAACTGATACTTTATCAAAATACGGGGCATCTGAAAACTCAAAGTTCCAGAAGTAACAGTTTTTGCTTAGAATTGGACTTCGATTGATAGTTGTCACTGGTATACTTTAGTAGGTGTCATTAAAGTATTGAAAGAAAAACAAGGTTCTACCTAAGGCTACAATTAAAAATCAGTAAAAAGAATCTTACTGAGATACGAATGGACTCCTGCCGAGTCTATCAGGATTAATTTCTGTCTGTTATTGAAGTAACACAAATTTTGTTTTTATTTACTCATCTTCCTTCTTACACAGTAAAAAGAAAGTCAAACTCTGGGTTCAGATAAGTTCCAAAAAAATGTTGTTTAATTTTCCAATTCGCAGTCTTCATAGCCTGTTATATACAATTTGAAAAAACAACCACTCTTGATCGACATAAGTATTTAAACTCAGGACTAAATTGCAATAGCATAAGATCGTATATCATGGTCGGACATGAGAGTCGTTTACATTCACAATGCACCTCATTGCTGTTCAACGTGTATTCTTTGTATGCATTTGTTGTATTCTACCACCATATTTGTGCTGATTTTGAGATTTGGCCGAGATGTTCAATTGCTAAGTTATATGCGTTATAAGCATGTTTCACCGCATTTGAGTTTGCTAGATATTTCAGCTGAATGTTGCTATAATCTGTGAGTTTTTTTCATAATTACCTAACAACATTCTCTGATTTTGCTAAAGGAGTAAAATCTCTACAGTTCATCAATATCAATTTCTCAAATTTTAACATCATTCCACTTTCTTTGAAGAATACTTTATCCAGTATTTAAAATCTAAACGTTTCATCTATTTGTGATTTTATGCTTTGTCTGAATTTTCGGATATCCCTATTGTTTCATGTTTATCAGGATATAAAGGGTGTTCCATAAGTATCGACCCCATTTTTGTTTTTGTCCTATCTTTTTCCCGTTCCATCATGGACAGATATTGAGTATAGATTCTTTAAGAGCAACGTCTAAGCTATCAATCAAAAACAAATGTGTCCAATTTTGCATGAGTTGTACGAGAGAACCATATCGATAAAAATTTTGAAAAAATTTGGTTAGATGCATTTTGTAGTTTTTGTCTATCCAGATTAAAATATAATACCACCATTCGATAGCAAATATTGTCCTCTATTGATCTACACAAAGCTGATCTTTTTGCGTTGTTTGGTTCAGAATATAGAAGGGTTTTTGAGAGACATTCCTTTTTGGACCATTTGACCGTTTAGCACTCTAAAATGTCTTCAAAAAGGGGTAATCGGTCATGCTGAGTCGAGTGGTGATATTTATTTTTCGTTTCAAAGCGATCTGACATGTTTATAGCGGATTTTTAACATTTGATATTTTCTCGCTATAGGACTGAAAAAGACCATGTTGTGAGAAGTACCCTATAAACATACCAGATCACCATGAAAAAATTTAAAAAAAATACTACGGTTTAAGAAACCGCGAAAGTTGGACCATTTATGCATTTCTCAAAAATCGGTTAAAACAACGGTGTATAAATACCGTGGTGACAACAGGAACCACCGCGGTTAAACCTGCAAAAAGTTACCTCGAACCGGGGTTTTTCCTATTGCCACCGCGGTTTTAGGCGGCTTTTGAGAAACGCATAAATGGTCTGACTTTCGCGGTTTTTTCGAAAAAGTTTTGCGTGGATCGCTTTGAAACGAAAAATAAATATCACCACTCGACTCAGCATGACCGATTACCCCTTTTTGAAGACATTTTAGAGTGCTAAACGGTCAAATGGTCCAAAAAGGAATGTCTCTCAAAAACCCTTCTATATTCTGAACCAAACAACGCAAAAAGATCAGCTTTGTGTAGATCAATAGAGGACAATATTTGCTATCGAATGGTGGTATTATATTTTAATCTGGATAGACAAAAACTACAAAATGCATCTAACCAAATTTTTTCAAAATTTTTATCGATATGGTTCTCTCGTACAACTCATGCAAAATTGGACACATTTGTTTTTGATTGATAGCTTAGACGTTGCTCTTAAAGAATCTATACTCAATATCTGTCCATGATGGAACGGGAAAAAGATAGGACAAAAACAAAAATGGGGTCGATACTTATGGAACACCCTTTAGGATGGATAGGAGGTATAACGAGGTATAGAAGTTGATTTTTTCGAGTAAGGTTTGGCAACTGGCAGCAATATAAATTTTATCAATAGATGTTTAAATTGAAACATTACTGAATGATCAACTGTACCAATTAATGAATATCTCCAATGTCTTCTATGTCTCCTTATACCTCCTATACCTTCCTATATTTTCTATATTTTGATTAATAGGAAACAAAAGGGGTGTCTGGAAATTGAAATAAAGCATCATACGCTATTTGTTTTATTTATTTTTGATACAACAAGTTGGTTACCAATGAAAATGAGATTCTCTGAAGAAATAACACACCCAAAACAACACAATTAATGCATAAAGAATAGTAACAAATAGAGACATTGCTTATATAAGTTTCAGACGCAAGGCATAAATCTTTCACAGTTATAAAATTGCCAATATATTTCTCCATATAAACGGCAGGAGATCAAGTGAAAAGAATCAGCTTTTTGGAACTCATAGTCGAAAGTTGGTTGCGTATCAACAAATTACGTTTTATCATAATGTTTCTTCCCAATAATTTGATAGATATTTTATCAAGATGAATTCGTTCCGAAAGATGACGGATCCAATATTCCCATTGGCGATTAAACAAGCAATCAATGGGCTGACAAACGAATGTTATCTTCAACAGAACTTCAGTCCTGCGGCAACCATTCACTTCATTATATAGAGCTGGATCTCTCTTTACGCCCCCATAATTTGGTGAATGTGAATGTAAAATAGTGAGGCATCTCATACTCACAACTATGCATGTTCACGTTCACTTTCTCTAAGCTAATTCAGGGGATAATGTTAGACAATCAAGAAAAAGTTTTCAGATTACAGAAGCATTTAGCTAGAATGTGCAGTAAAATATAATATGATGAAACATGCATACAACGCATACGGCTGATGTTCAATATCTCGGCGAAATTTCACCTCAGAACGAACTCTTTGAAGTTTCTTTTAGTCTATATGTCCTCTAACACTGGGCAAAATATACGCTCAAAAGCTTATAATTATTCAGGGACCTTCTCTCGTTCGAGCAGAAGTTTAATATTCTGCTATTTTTCTTTTGCAGTGAAGTCTGTCCTGAGTAGATCAGTCCCTGTTGTTATGGACCATGACAATAGCAGAACACTTCCATTTCTAATTTATACCATACATTTTAAATTAAAAAGCCGCTATAGAGAGATACTTTGATCGTGGGATGAGGAAAAGATCATATTCTTGCAATAATGTATGTTCGAAAAAGATCAATTGCGTTCGTTTAACAGAAAATAATGTCAGAAAAGAATTGAAGAACTCCTATGATTAAATAGTTTTTCTCTATAACAAAACGATGTGCTTTGTTAAGATTAAAATATGAGAAGAGATGTAACACTAACTGATGCGAACTCATAAAATGCACGATTATTTTATATTAGTATTGTTGTTTATAGACGAATCGTACTCTAAACATGGCCAAAGTTTTATTAAAACTTCTTAGATTGGTGGTTTAGGTTGATCATTGATATAGGTCCACTATAGAAAAAGTTTTACCTTGAAATCCTTCGTCGACATATGATATAGCCCTGGTTCGTGTCCTCTCATTTGCGAACATAAAGTTGAAATTAAAAACCTATTAAATTCAATTTCAATTGTTTTTAAATTTAATTTATTCAAATTTGAAATAATCTTCACTCTGAAATTTTCGATTTTTAAATTTAAAGAAAATTACTAATTTCTACTTTAAAACAAATTAAAATTGCAGTTATATTTTTAAACTTCTTGAAATTTAGAGTTTACTAGATATTGAGTTTCACTATTTCAACTTAATGAACTGTAATTTGTAGAATGCGCTAAAATATAGATTGCTTTTTTATTCGTAATTAACAACAATTTATAGAGTTCGTCAGACATCATTATTACTATGAATGCAATCAGCTGTTTTTGATTTTGAACAGACCATATAATTATAAAATGGAATTGGACATTGAACGGAGATAATTAATTAGGATGCAAAAGCATTCATACACAAAAATCATAAATACAAAAAATGATGTTCTAAACAAGACGGCTGTAAAATATAGATGTTAATGAGCGTCTTCTCTTGACGAACATAGTTTGATTCGCCCATATCACAGTCGCAACAAATATCGAATTATCACATGTTATGAAAGTCGCCTGAAAACCACTTTGTCAGTAACTAAAATTATTCTTAATTTAGTCCAAATCGACGACCCTTGCTGGTACATTATGAGTATTACTTTATTAATAGAAAAGAAACTAGACCTCTACCCGGCCCAAGGCCGGCTAGAAAAGTCGGCTGACTGCAGAGCCCGAAAAATATCAAAACCTGGACCTATACGACATCTACTATTTCTATACCCAAGAGTTGTGTAGAGGAAATCATAATGAATCTGAATCGTAGATTTCCATATAAGGAAGCTCTCAGCTGTTCATTATCGCTCATCGTCTCATCTGTCTAAACCATGAAGAGATTTTTTTAAATGCTTGAGACTTCTTCGTGGATGAATTTCAGCTATGCGAAACGATAATTAAAGTATATATGCGCATAAGATCTAAAATATGAATGGTCTTTTAAGACTGAATCACGCATACCCATATAAGGAAATTATCAGCTGTTAATTATTCATTTTCACCATTCGTATATCCTCCGAACGCTGCCGAATTTCGAAAAACGGATTTCAGATGTGCACTCGTCACGTTCTCAGGATCTCGCCAAACTTTTTTTCGACTGAAAATGATAATCAGGAGCTGAGAACGAGTGGCTGACTTGAATCGTGACTCATGTGTTGAGAAGAAGAAGAAGAAGAAGAATTTGCTATGGCAACTAAGTGAGTGAAAAGCAATAAGTCGGCTTTGACTGCACTTCGTGCAGTCAGCCGACTTAAAAATCCAGCTAGTACATACTATTTTTAACTTCCATTGAAATTCTTCGGAGCTAGATCCAAAAGAAAATTTTAGTTGAACTAAAATTTAACGTTCTCTACAAATTACAACAATAGCACCAAATTTAAAAAACTTCTCCGACCAAAAACTTACGTCCTCTACAAATTGCAGCATTTATTGTAAAAAAATTAATTTTTATAAAAATCTTTTAAAACAATTTCCTTTCAATATTCGTTCGCAGTAATCAAATTTTTAAAAGTTGAATATAAATTTTAATCGTTTTACAACAAATTAATAAAATTATCAAATTTCAATCAAACGAAATTTCAAAAAATTTAATTCATTTAAAATTTATTTTCTTCATGTTCGCAAATGAGAGGTAGCCAGTTTTGCTTGATCGATTGAAGAACAGTATTGTCTGATCAAAAAGACGAGAATGAGTAGTACAATAAAGTTTGATGTATGTCGATGCATTTTTCATCGTTTGTTGAACTAGTGAAAGTAAAATGCCATCGAAGGTATTGTCTTATCGTTTCGTGTTTGAATCATTTATTCGTGATTTTGTCTCTCTGATGATAGTCATATATACCAAGTTTCTTGTCTCCAAACTCATTGCATAGTATCAGAAGTTCAATAATTCAGGAGCTGTTCTATGATAAACTTTCTTCGTAGCTCTATCACATCTCCATGTTCATCAGAAACTCAGGAACTATAGCAGTATATTAGTTAAGCTTTCAGATGAATTAATCCCAATTAACTCGAGTTTTTTTTACAGCAGACTTCCAATAAGAACCTACTAGTAGTCAATGGCAATGGTGAACATCCCAATTACGTCTGGGTTATTTCACATTGATCTCTTCACAAATTCTTACTGAAGATGACTCCATTAATTGGGTATCGAGTGAGAGAATAAACAGTAATAGACGCCAAAGATATCGAAACATGACCGCTCATCAGTTGTTAAAAGACTTCAAGTCATAATTGAAATGTATGTCATGGAGTTCAAGGTAGAATGATGCTTTCAATCACAGTGCACTTTGTTATCAAAAAGATAAGGAATACAGGAATTCTCTACAGAGTTATAGCCATTTTATTGCTGTTGTAACTGAAATGCCTTAAAATTTTCAAATGAAATAAATCTTAAAAGTCGCTAATATTCCATGAAATGTAGCAGAGTCTCGTGCCTTTTTGGAAATTCAGTATCTCGTGAAGGGATGACTTCTTTTAACTGAACATTTCCAACGATGTTGGTTACAAGTAGGCCAATCTGCAGGTCAATTTCAGTAGAATGACGATCACTCTGGAGAGAAGGCCTAATAACTCTTATCCCTTCGGTCTCTTTCAAACCTATCTAAAGTCTACTGTTTACAAACAGTTTGAACTCAAATACGATTAGTCACTTGAGATACTTTCGACGTAAGAGTAGCCATGGCTCCATATATCTACAGAGAGGCCAAGAGAGATTGAATCTTATCAAGTCTTCGAAAAATTACTGCAGAGTATAATTATTCATTTACTATAAATATGAAAGACATAGGATAAAAGGATCTCGCCGAACTTGGTGATCTGCCTTGAATCAGGATATCATGTGTATCTTGACAGAAGAATTTGCGTCGCATCGAACAGCGCAAAGATTAAGAGAAAATAATGAATTAGCAAGTCTCTCTTCAGCAATTCTATACGCCTGATTTCTTCGAGAGATTTGGAGGTCGAGACATTTTCCCACGAATAAAAGATATGATTGGAGCAAACCAAAATGATATCAGTGACACTTCAGTACTATACAGTAAGCTTTAGAAAACTTTCATTTAACAAATAGATATAATATAAGCGATATCCTATTATGCTATAGTAATTCATCATCATTACGATAATATCATAATAAAAAAATCTCGATAAAACATTTTTTCTCTCTCATGTGTTAAGGTTATACTATTTATGACAAAGAAGATTCCATATTTTTTAAGTAAACTAATAAAACAATCATCGTTCGAAAGAAGATATTAAGGATTATCGAATAGTGTATTATACATTTTTCGAGTATGTTGGCTGAAATGTTTTAACCATTTTGTCTCAATGTGGAAGAAAATGATTTCTTATCAATAGGGAAACAACAAAAGACTATTTTCAAAGACCTGGCTACAAAAATTCCTCAGAGCTGCAACTAAAATACCTATAGCATCTGAACAAGTAATTCTAATTGTATATCAAGTAAGCAGTCTTATAACCCTCCCAATGGTGATTTGAGTATACACGTGAAAACTGAAAAAATATCATGAACATTTCATGCAGCATGTTTTTTTTTCAAACGAGATTTATTGAAAACTGTATTGAATTGAGTTTAACAAGAAAATTTGAATAACATTGTCTTAAAACTTCTTAGAGATCATAACCGAAATATGAGACAAATTTTATATCTTATAGACCATTCGATCCGGCACAAATTCTTCTACAAAACTCATATATGATATTCTGATTCAAGGTAGATTAAGAAATCCAACAAATTTCTTTCAAACGATTACTTTTCGATGTTATCCTCACCACTCGTTTGTGCAACTCCCTTTTTTGTTAACATGACTTCTAAGTAAAATGTTTCTTTTTCATGATGAAACCATAGTACATGACGTTCAATAGTTAACAGATTAGATTGAATTCGGTTTTCACTTCAATCAATGCTCATAGAAAAATGAAAATTAGCTATAAAATATCAAATTCGAGTTTGTCTAGAAAGCCTGTTATATTTGATACCATGGTTTCATTGGTTGTTAGTCAATGAAGAATAGTGTTTTGATAAAACCTTCATATCATTTATTACCCAACGTTACGCTACATAACTAGGGTTGGCCAAATATTCTGATCCCGGTGTCTCAAATTAATAAATTAGTCATTTTAGGCCAAACATGTTTTCAGATAAAGTCTACATAGGGCTGACCAAAAGTTTTAATAACATCCTATAAAAATACAAAAAGGAGATAGTTTTATGAAATACAATCTGAAAGGACTGTTGAGATGTATAGGGTAGAGATTTTGGATCCACTCCCCCACCGACCGTGACTGAGATATACTGGAGAGTAACAGAAGCTGTAATAGAGAAATTCTATAGACATCATAGAATGTGACAAGGAGACTTCAGATAACAAGTCTGATTTCGGTAGAAGAGCTCTATGCCCATCACAAACTCTGACAAAGAGATTGCAAAGAATAGTACGTTGAAAGATCAAAAGTTCAAGTTTTATTAGAAGAATCTAATCATAAATAACTTTGCTAAAACGATTTGGTGAAAGATGAAGATGTATTACTTGCCTTATCTTGGATGAACGTTTCTATTAATTTAAACTCAAAAACTATGCATATAAATACCATTGTATTAAACAAAATCTAGAATGACTAAATAAATTTTATTAAACATGACTCAAACTAGGCATTTCTAAATTCCTAACACTTTCAGCAACAATTCACAACTTTTCTTTATTTTCGAATTTCACCATTTCCCCTGTCTAGATATTTATGATACTTCAAGTATTCATTCTATATTTTCGCTCGATCTGATCATTGATATAGATTCTGACATATATTTTTCATACATAAATATTTAGCTATATGATTATCTCAAAACATTACAAATCAGTCAAGAATTTTATATCTTTTACGCTGCCTCATATAAGCTTTAAATCAATAGCATTACTATACTTATTCGTACCGAATTCAGATACACAATCGTTTCTTTTCCTTTATCGTCGAACCATTACATATAACTGTTCAATGAAATAAACAGCAGTATCCTCATAAAACAAAAAAGAACTAATGAAGTTCACAAAATAAAAACTCATATTTTTTCTCTGCTTTTTTTCTTAGGAAAACTCAGCTAAACTGTTCGAAAAATTAAAATTAATTAAAATGTTTGTACTAATTCTATACATTGTCTGTAGAATAATTCTGTAGTGTTTTCATTTTATTCTGCAGAATTTCATAAAGAATATCTAAAATTCTAAAGTAGTTGAATATCATATCAATTACTTCTATAAAAGAAAAGTTTTGCTTTATCATTTAAAGTGGGTACATCCTGTTTCACATTTTTAATCCTGCAAGGAATTGCGCTAACAGCTTTTTTTAATCTTACTAAATGTTTAAAATAGTCATCAATATTATTTGTACAAAGTTCCATTCTTTCTAACGGTTTGTCATAATTTTTTAAACTCTTTTTCGAAAATATTCCTTCTCATCTTAGTCTAAAAGAAGGTTAGAATCAAATGCAAGAGAGGTTTGTTATATAGATAGTGTTAGATGAAGCATTCTATCATGTGTTGATACAATAAAACTGTTGATTTTCAATATTTTATAAAATTTTAAAGATCGGAATCAAACCTTTCGGTCAAATCTAAGTATTATAAAGGACAAAAGTTGTAAGTTACTTCCGACTGTGCACTAAAAGTGAAGGGTAAAAAAAATTGCGATCTATATCTAAATCATCCGATAAATCATCATCATTAATAAATGCTGAAACAATTCCCTTTCTGTTTAGATATTATTTATATAGATTTTGAAAAACTTTCAAACACAGCAAACAAACGGTACCAACATAGACTTCTCCTTCATCAAAAGCGTGCACAAATACAAAGTTCAACAATGCACTCCCAATCAAACGAGGTATGCAACGCTTAGTGCTCAATGAAAAATTCATTTTTGCATGGAAAATTAAAATTGAAGAGTGTAGAACACTGATTTTCTTGAAAAAGATATCTGCTAACGATCGAATTGCGTAGCTTGGATAGTAACATCTGTTGCATGAAAATCCTGAAATTTATTGTTTCTGTTAAAGTTATTTAAGTGTTCATTATTCACTCGCTATAGCAAATGCTCTGATAGTTCCTGAGGAGTCTTTAAAACAAAGATAATTGAATTTGAAGTCAGCAAGTATTTTAGCGAGCACTCTAGTGCATAGATAAGTCCTTTTTTTTGTTCCTTTCAAAGCAATTGCGAAAATATCCATCATCCTCTACAAAATCCCATGATCTTGACTGTAATGCTTGGTAAAATAATAGAGAACTATTTTGGTCAGATATAGTTAGTATTATGTAAATGCGATGATTTTAAGTACAAGATAGTTGCAAACATCTCTAGACGAGCGTAGTTAGCTATTTTCATCATAGCCATTATATTATCAATGGCTTGTGAGGAATTTCATTTTCATATTCAATGGAAAGTTTGTCTAGAATAATTACAGTTATGATATCGATGATTAGTAGATCATTCCTCCTCTATACATGCCAGCTTTTTAAGAGCAATCAACAAGCTGCAATAAAAACGATACTATGTTGCATGATATCATCGTCTATTATTGAACTACGGCTCACACATCTTACCTGTCACAGCTTCTTATAATCTGGATTTTTCTAGTGAATCTCATGTAGCAAGCTCCAAACTATGAAGTTAACGAATCTGCGAAACGAGTGCTATGATTAACTGTTTTTTAAAATGGTAATCCTTTTAAGAAAGAATAATCTTCTCAGGAATTCAGCTTCTCTCTTTTTATGAGCACATGGTTTGAATCGTATACAGGATTTACTGCCGTAAACAATCTTTATTAGATACGCATTGTTTACATACAAATTTTAAAAAGACTATAATTAAATTAGAGCTATCTCATTAAAATTTTATTCATTCATCAATTTAAAACCGGTTTGAATTGTCCACTGTCTACTAAATATAAATGAAAAATGGGAATTCATATTTCTACTGAAAAAAGAGCAAAATATTTTAAAATGTTCACATCAAGAGAGTTAACAGTTTTTCACATTCTTTCTTGTTCTCTTCGTATTCAGGTTTTATTCACGTTTTTGGGAAACATTTTTTCTAGGTTAGTTTAGGCATATTTCGCGAAATTCAGTAGTTTTCTGAAGGAAAACGCGTACCTTGTTTAAGCTCTAGATGCTTCAAAGAAAGTTGTAGCGAAAACGACCCTTTTTTCAAGTCATAGAGAGAAACGGAAAACTTTATAGTTATGACAACTTTCACACTATCGTTCGAGTTCTCTGTACGCTGAAAAGTACGAAACTTCAGATTCATTATCCACAAAAAGATCGCACAACGAAGAAGTAAATGTAGATAAAGTTATTTTCATGTAACTCTTGGTTGGAACATTAGCGAATGAAAACAGTTTAAAGTGAGGCTCTTTATGGTCGACTTTTAGGATGTTTAAGTCCTACCATCGTGGATGACACAACCGAATAGATCATGATCGAGATTATAATTTATGAAAATGTGCATGACGATTTCTTTTTATATCTCGAGTGTGAGAAAAGGGATGTTTTTAAAATATTCATTGCCGAAATACATAGTACTCGTTGAAACTCTTGCAGAAAGCTTAGGTTTACTATTTATTATTGTTTCAATATATAGAAACATTCACATGTTTTCCCACTTTTATCTGATCTTCAATATATCTTATTAATTCAATCTTTATTTCTTCTATCATCACGTAACTTATCTAATGATATTAGTATACATCGAAACCTCCAGAATATAAATCAAAATATTGCAGATCAACAGTATCGGCAATTGATAAACTCAATTTTGATGTAAGTTAACATAACCTATGTTACGTTCTCAAAAACGTAATGCTTTTAGAAGTTAACATCAGGCAATGATAATTTTTTGAAATGTAAAAGAAGGAAATTTCACTAGGAATTCTAAACGCTTTGCAGGAATCAGAAACGAGAGCCAAAACAATCTTGCCCGCCAGACTCTAGTCAGAACTCAATTCAACTTCTTTTGAAACAATTATAAATTCTTTGAAATTTACAAGGAGAATAAATTAACAGGGAATTCCAATACCACTGCCACCATACTTTCATACCAGCATTATCCACAGAAAAGAAAATGTTGTTTTGTAACTAACCATGTTTTTTTTTATAAATTTCTTCTTTGCATAAGTTTAGTTATCATGCAACTTATTTATTAATTGTTTTTACTGATAGTATTTCCTATATGTTAAGACATTCATGATAAACTAACTAAATTCACATCTTTTTATATTTACTATCTACGATAAGTGTTTCCCTGACCCTTTTCGAATAGTCAGCATATGTCTGGTGGAAAAACACTTTCTTCTTGCATATTTTGTATCTCCCTATCACAGGATAGCAAGTTAGATTTCTCGTAATAAACAACTAGTCACCAATCTATTGACTCTATGTTGTCATTCCGCAACAATGGATTAAGGTTTTTCAAGTTTCAGTATTTGTTTCTAGCTACTCAAATACTATCTTTGTGGCTCTTCATTGATTCCTAAAGCTAATTAAACATGAGATTGTAATAGGAATAGAATGACTCAATGCTCTTCAGAGTCAAATGGATTTTTCTGACAAAATTTGAATATGCTAATTATGTAATCTATGTCAAGATGCCCAGAAACTCATGTTTATTTTTCGTTTGGCACATAGATTTACTGCAGCAGAGGAAGCTAAATACCGTACTGTTTGTATTCTTCATGAATGTTCTTTCTAAAATTCGATGTTACCATCGGTTAAAATGATGCGAATATAGATGAAGAGAAAACCACACGCACTTCAGTTTTAGTATAAATTGCCATTTTCTCTTATACATTAATTTCGTTCTCTTTTATCTCTAGCTTCCTTCTTGCCGAATGATATTCTATGTTTCATTCGTGACTTATGATTGTTGATGGAACGAGTTCTAGAACATTCATGATAGTTGAAAATACCGGCACATCGCATGTTGAATTTTCCTCAACAGATTCAGTAGTGCCAATACACATCATCGGTGTGACAGGCTATTTTGAAGAATATTATACTTTAAAACAGTTTTCCAATGTTTCTGTATAATAATAATAAAATATCATGCCAAGTTTTCTGACCAGGCTAGTTTTCGATAGAACGGTTGAATTTATTTACAAGTTAACGAGAACTACAACACTAGCATTCTTAATTCGTTTCAAAAAAGTCACTGTAAAATTCAGAGTAGCTGTGTAGAAATTCCGGTCGGTATGCAGGGACATAGAAGAGCCCTTTTTATTAAGCCCCCCCATCAAAAAAAGTCAATTTTCGTGAGAAATGTCAAAATTGAGATAAATACATAGGAAAATAGCCCGTCATCTGCTCTTTCAAAATCAATAAAGTTTTTTCCTAGAACCTCTATTTTTTCTCAAAATATTTCAGAATTTCAGAGAACCGGTTTTTGGAAAACCAACGTTTTTTTGAAATATCCAAAAATCTTTTTCGTTTTTTCTCATTTTTCGCTTTCTCATACGCGCATCCTAATTTCTCTTTCATGGTTCATCCAATATATTAATATTTTTTTTTTCGTTTGAAAGAGAATGTCAAGATGCAGGGCACTACGTCACCCTTTTTTTGAAATATTCCTTTTCTTTAGTCAATATAAAGTCAGTAATATAATTTCATTACCATTTTTTGATAAATTTTTTAGTCATTGAACTTGTAACTTATTTTTTCCGATTAAAAAGGAGGTATTTCAAAAAAAGAGCGACGTGGTGCCCTGCATCTTGACATGCTCTTTCAAACCAAAAAAAAATATTAATATATTGGACGAACCGTTAGAGAGAAATTTGGGTTGCCAAATTAGCTATTTTTCGACCTTGTTTGGTGAATATCTCCCTTAAATGAAATAGTTTTGAGCTGAAAATTTTATCATAGATTCCCCTTAATGTCCCCAGCATATCCTCAAAATGTCAGCTCATTCTAACGCTCCTGGGTCAAGATCGATTTTTGAGGATGGGGACTTAAGAAATCGAGGGATATCTCTTATCTAGTCATCGATATAATTCTGTAAGTATATAGTGTGGTACATTATTTTGACCGTCGCAAATGAAAAGCAAATTTATAAATTTTCGTTCCTATGCGGTAAGGTCTCGCCAAATGGCAGTCGCCAGGACAAATTCCTAATAAAATCGTGACGGAAGTCTGTAGCTTGGAGTTTTGAGCGGCTGACTGAATTCGAAACAGGATCAAATCAAGGTACTGATCGTTCTTCACCTCTTTTGAACAATGATTCTGCCAGGGTTTTAATTGTTTCGAACGGAAAAAAATTCTTTTTCGCATACTGCTTTATCGGTCTAGGTTTACTCACGAATTTTACAAACTTTTCAAACAATAAATATTAACTACAATGTATACCTTGTATAATTATTTTCTCAAAAATATGTGTGTGAAAAATTAAAAGAAAGCGGTTTACACCGAACGAATATCATACTAATATGAAAATAGCTAGAAAAATCTACCAAGATAAATTCTTGTAAGATTCCAGCGAAATTACTTCATTTTCTTGTAACTAACTCTGAATGAAGTTCCAGATGTTTGATAGCCCTACTCTGGATCATTCGAATATTCAGTCTTTTCTTCTGAGAGGGCGGTTAATGCTTGAGGAAAACGCAAAGTCAGAAATTTTCACGATTCTGACAGGATCCGAAAGAGAATTAAATGGAACGTTAGTGGTTTTCGACTTTTTTTCGAACTGTGAATCATTCAGGAAATAACACGTATGTGGTTGTGTTAACCTATGCAGCCTCATCTTATGTTAACTTACAATCATAAACATCGACACATCATTGAGTTGAACTTCTATCGAGATCATTCTCTGATTCAGCTACAATAGTTGACTCTGTCCATTCCAAATCTCTCAGTGATTTTGGAGGAAACGAATCTAGTTTCATATACAAAATTCAGTATGCCGCGAACATCTTAAATGCTAACCCATTATCAGCATTATTCGAGCAGCATTCAACGCAGCTTTTCACTTGTCGACGCTCTTTCTGGCTCTTCTCGTTAAGAAAAAGATGAACATTATGGTCTCATACAAATAGGCCAAAGTTTTGAGTAAGTTCATTGATGATTACTCGAAAAATCAAAAACTCTCATGAAGAAGAAAGTATCTAATTTGATTTTGTGTGAAACTTTCTTTTAGAAAGACTCTATCTTTTACCATAACAACTCAATTTGTCAAAATAAATCTGTATGTTGATGGGGCACAATAGTCTGCACATTGCTTACTAATAATCTCTTTGCGCACTGATGGCTTTTTTAAATATTGCGGGCTAAAGAATATAGAACTGCGTTTTTGAGCAAATTTTATCGCCGTCGAAATTATTGCAGTGATACTTTCAAGATTATGAGAGAAAAACTTTAGACACTTTAAGCAGTCGAAGTAAAGAGGCGAATGTTCATCATTACATACTTAGTATATAGTTTTTTCTTTCGAGGCAGGACTGATATCAAATATAAAGCTAATTTTTTCCACGGCATTTTCGAAATTTTACTGGAAAATCGAATCCGAAAACGAACTTGGATACCTAGTCGACTGAGACACATTCTTCTGTCGAAAACCAATTGAGGGCTTTCACTGTTCTGTATGCTATCCTAGTCAAGAATCCATGAGAATGTGTAATAGAGTTTACGAAAATTCCTAGAAATTGTTCAGGAAGCAGCAACGTTTTTGGCCACAAGTATCGAAGTCGATGGAATGGTATTTTTTGGTTAGCCAAAATATGAAATATACAAATACATATTAAGGGCAGGTGCCATTCTAATTATTGTTGCTATTTATCTGAATAAGAAAAAACGCAGATTTGGTTTTTAAAATAGAATCTGCCAGTGCAGATATTTTTGCTTGCAATAGAAATAGAAAACTGTAGGAATGACATTTGAACTACAAAATACCACTACAATTGCTTTACAAAATTCACCTAAGCAAAAAAGAATATTCCTTGTTTTTTCAACCAGTACTGTCAATGTGTACAGTATCCCAGAATTTCTATTGAAAAAGAGATGTGACTCGTTGTTTAATAGCTTGAACAATTTTTGTGAGCTTCTATAGTTTCACTCTATATTCATCAACGTTTTAGTTCACTGATAGCTTGTAACTATTGTCGACTACATGTTTTTATAGAGAACATGACCACCTGCTACTTCAGTTGATTATGATGCTCGTCGATATTGATTATTGAGCTTGATAAAGAAAATGTTCTGTAGAAACTGACCTACTTTGAGGCTACATGATGGTGAAATTCCATCTTTGTCAAACAAAATAGAATTTTTTTTTCGGTAGATTTCTCTTTTCTGGGCCAAAAATAGTCTAAAATATTCTTCTCCATTAATAAGGCCTCCGTGAAAAGTAGTGGAAACACTCTTGTTTCCGGTATCCCACTAGAGGCTTCGTGTTTTAAAGATTACATTATAACTTCGATAGTTCTATAGATTTATGATGTTTGTCAAATATATTGCTAAGCTCAACAGCAAAATGATTTGTGTTGCCGAAACCCCTCGAAAACGCACCGCTAATCACGGTTAATCGTTTGCTTAAGTGTGGGTTTCGTATACAACTTATTTTATTGTATTTTATGAGTTGTGTCCATCACTTATGCGAACTAACTTCGCTCAATTTGCAACTATCATTTATTGTGAAAGATGGTCCTAAAAAATAGCTATTCGTTCGATGATCTGATCAATTGAAAAATTATTGATGCCATTTGACAGCACTTATTACAATGTATTATTATGGACTTTTGTAGAACCCATATGCATTTTCGAAGGCAATAGTAACTGTAAGTTTTACGTTCGAGTTCTGGTGCTTTCTCTTTTGCTCCCTCCTTCCCATGACAAACCATTAACATTCCACAAAAAACAAGAGAATATGTCTGTTCGAAGTGTAGACATCAAGAAGATATCATTTGCCAACAATCGATTATCATTATAAAAGAACTATCGTCTTAGACAGAATTTAAAGTTTGTCTCTTTTATTATCAGTATTATGAAGCTCAAGAATATATATATATGAGATTTCTATATTTCAACCCCCATAGGCTTCACTAACAACATTTTTTATTTTGAAAACGAGTGTTTCTAGCTAGAAAATACTCATTTTAGTAGCGAAACCTGAAAAAAATTTGTAAAAAATGAGAAAAATCTTCAAACTATCAGTCTTTTAGAAATCTTGTTTAGTCGTGGGTTTTGGTGAAAAACCAACGATGTGGAAATGATATGATCGAAATATATCTTATATAATGTTTTTATGTACCTTTTCTAAATCGACATCTGTATCCATTGCATTTGTACCTAGTTATCTCGTTCCTAATAGAAACAGACTTCACATGAAATCAAACTACACAGAGCTTACCCAAACTGTTCAAAATGTTAAAGAAATATTCGACTTTCTTTTCTGGTAAACATGCGAGACACTCTGTAGAGCGAAGATAGATCATAATGGAGGATTCTAGTCGGTGCGTTTATTTGAAAGTCTTTCCCATCCATGTCCATATAGAATATCAAAAACATATGTTGTTTGTCGAAAAAAGTCAGTAATAATACAATAAGAATAGCTGTAGAGTACTTCAGTATATTTCATTTCATTCTAACTTGATATTCACTGGTGACACGAGAAGCAACTTTTCTAATGAAGATACTTCCAGTATTGCATGCAGTAAAGATGAATGAAAACACATTTGGAAGTGAAAAGGTAGAAACTTGCCTGCTTCTATTCGACAAAATGAGATAAAACTTTAAAAATTACTTTGTTTAAAATTTAGATAACGGCTTGTTCCTTTTGCCATGAAGTTCGGCAGGAAATAATTTAAATCATCCAGCGATATGCAAACGATCTCCAAAGACAGTAGCACGTCATTAAATACATATAGAATCATGATTTCTAAACAGCAGAAAATTGCTTTTTTTTCGTTGGTGAAAATCAGCTGTATGGAAGAACCATCCGAACATGTTCTGATTGATAGTATTAGATGACAACAGAATCATAGGAAAAAAGACAACGAATTTGTCGATTTAATAAAAATTTAAGATTTTTCGAAGTCATGAACAAAAAGGAAGAAAGTAACTGGTATACTGTCAATTCAGTCTTTCTGAAAACATGTCAAAAGTAATATTTCGATACTATTTTGAATCCTATATACAGATGACAGAAAAGGAATCGTGCGAATCTACAAACAGTTAATTAATAAGATTTTCTGAGATGCAAGAGTTTATTCGATGTTCGTTCGCAATACCGGCTGACAGGATCTGAGTAGTTCAGATGTTGCTTGTAATACTAATTATATTTCTCTGAGTGATTATATACTGGTTTCCAAAAATTCGGTGGGTTATAACGTCTATGCATGCAATAGCTCGAAGTAAGCCCCGTCCAACGACTTTGAACATTTATCGCACATTGCAAGCATATCTCAAGTGTTGCTAGTTACATTATACGTCAGAGCAGATGTTGCTAATAGTAATACCTGAGAAACACAAGAATTAATAACGAACTGAGCTGCTTCTTGATGACGCTTGTCCTATTTTTTGGAAATCAGTCAAAAGAATGGCGAGTATCTGTAGAAATTTTTTTGATACTTTTCAAGGCGATCACCTGTTTTTTGCGCGATGTACCAATTTATATGGCCTACACTTTCAGCACTAGTACGGTTCATCACATATACACGTGAACATATATAAATTGAATCCAGTGATTTAGTTCAGTATGTTATTTAATTGATCATCCCTAAAAATTTTTTCCATCAGAGTCTACTAACTGTTCGTTGATAATACTATTCTTTGTAAAAGATCATCGGAGTATGAATTTACAATCCATTTTACCTAAATTTAAATTAAATATCAATATGGGCTGATTTAAAATTGTCCAGCGCGAAAGGTTTAAATTTTAATTAAGTTTGAACTAAAAAAGTTTTTTGAATCTAATAAATTGTTTTAATCTAATTTGGTCACTGATGTTTGAAAAAACACATGATTTAAGCAGTAATATCCATGAAGTTAGAGGAAAGACTGGTATTTAGGTTCTGCATTTACTCATAAACATGAAAATATCGGAATAAATTGTACATGATTTCGGGACTTCAGTCTTCCATATAATAAAGTAGCTCAAGCAATCAAATTCATTAGTACAATCTTAGAGGAAGCACTATTTTTATTTCCAGAAACTGGAAAAAAGTTTAACTAGTAACATGTTTAATAAAGTCAAAATCAACTTGAACCAACTTTTCCTAAAATTTCTCCATTTTGCATTAAAAAGAGAATTTAACTTTAACTTTTCATTTCAAAAAAAAAATATCTTTTTAAATGAAATACTCTAGTGTTAAGAAACTTAATTAGATTATTTCGCTTTGATGTCTACAGCACCGCAAATCTAGAAGCCATTTTAAAAATTTTCACAGCCACTTTATCCGTTGACTGTGCAGGTTTACAAATCACAGAACATTCACATGATTAATTGAATAATATACTAAACTAAATCACTTAATTCAATTTATGCATCTTCTCGTTTATATGCGCTAAATTGATCGGTCATCACGCTTTTTTAGGAAAACTTTGCCATCAATGTCTATTTGTAATTAGACATTATTTCAACTATAAACTCAATCATTCGCTATTAATACTATTTTGATGTCATTGAACAGAACATCCGAAAATAATCGTAACTCAAGAAAGAAGATGAAGAAACACAGATTCTCTCAGAATATTTCATCTCGATGAGATATAGTTTCGTCCAAAAATTATCAGTACATAATCTTATGATATCACAAACATATTTCGCAAAAATATGCAAAAACAGACGAAACTGGACACGGATTGTATAATAGGTATTCGTTTTCTGCTGTAAAAAGCTCAAATAACATTTGACAATTCCCAACGAAGAAAATTTTCCGTGTGGATAGTTAAATATACTTCTTTTCCGAAACTAGTTCAAAAGAAAAGATGAATTTGGCAAGTAACTGATCCGAAGTTTTAAATGAACATTAAAAAGGTGTGATTTTGTGCCTTGATGAAGGTTCCACCAATCTGAAAATCTGCTGCTGACTGTTTTCAAAAGCATTGCTGGAAAACAACTTGAAGATCCTTCATCTCAGGATATCCGTGTAAGGAACGCAAAACAGAAAAAATAATGTGTACTAGTTTTGGCAGAAATCAAAAGGAAAGTAGATAGGCGTTGGCTCGTTAACTAAACATTCGAAGCACTAATTTTGATAAGTGTTGTAAGATGATGCGGTATTTGCGCAAGTGTTTTGTTTGGGTATAAGTTTATCGACAAACATGTTGTGCATTTTGCTACACATATTAAGCGCATTTATTGAATAGTTGACAACTCGTTGAGATGGCATAGAAAAGATAGCCACCTGTACGCATATTAACTGAATGGAGTAGGCAAAAATATCCCATCGAGAGTTTTCAGAAAAAAAGCTTCATATTTAGAGACATATTTATATACTCATATCAGTTATGTTCTTTCTTAACTATCGTTTCCTTGTAGATTGAAATGGTTTCTATGGACGATAACGTTATATTGATCAAGAACGCTCCTCGTAAAGGTACTGTTTCGGACAATGCAAATGAAGCGCCGAGATCAATGCGAAATGTTCAAAATGCAAGAGAAGTTCAGTATAAACCTATCAATCGGATAAAAAATTACACTATTCGACAGAATATGTAAGACTTTTCTTGTGACATAAATTATTATCATTTTTGCTCTTTTGTAGGAAATATTTTTACTTGTTGATGCTTGATTTTATACCCAAACCTATCTTTGTATTGCCTATGGCCACAAGTATACTAACGATCATAGGTATATTCATAATTTGCTTTACCGCAGCAAAAACACCAGGTATGTTCTTCTTTTTTTACATCCTCCATGTTCAATATTATAACAGTCCATAGTTAATTCACTTCTGTTTTACCAATATTCTGAGTTTTACGACTGCTTCACTATAATTTTCTATAAGACAGAGATTATTACGTTTTTCTTAGTTTTTTTTTCATATATTAATAGAACAACAATCTCGTGATCTAACTTTCTACAAATTGATATTACATATTGTTAATTGTTGTCGAAAGGTCAACTTTATCTTGTTCAATGTTTCTGAATCACTTCTTACAATTATTTATGGTAACACTTTCGAACATCTAGAGGAAAACCTTAGCTAATGCTGGATTTTTTCTCTCTATTGAATTGATACGTTCTTGGATATCACAAGAATAAGAAAAAATACAAGCGATTTTCTCATAGAACCTGATAAAAGTAAATACTTCTTCTTCACGAAACAGTTTTCTGTATATTTTCTCACTTTACATTGCTTGTAGATGAGAGTAAGTTTTTATATGTGTTCCATCTACATCTTCTTTCTTTCAACTACTTTGTATATATCTCATAAAACAATACTTCTATCTAACTAATATCTGATTCGTGGTCGGCCATCTTCAGAAAGTGAACAGATAACAAGTATATGTCTTGGAAATAAAAATGAGTAATCCTCACAATCTCTTAAAAATATTATTAAACCTAACATCAGACATATTCTCCCATCATTCATCATCTTCAGTCGGTTCTAGTAAAGAATACATTTCATTACATCTAAATCAATGTTTATATTATATTTTTGGAAATAAATTTTATATATTTGAAATGGAAATCACCTTGAATCATCATGATGAATAGGATAAACAGAATTTCGAAGATCTCTAACCATTAACATCCAGACATCACTTCTGAATGAATGACAGTATTTGAAGTGTAGATTATTTCTCTTCTCTAAATTCTTTTCGGTATTAGGCAGTAAAAAGGTGTTTGTTTCACAATTCAAACAGATATATTACATCAAAAGTTTTATTGAGGGTTTGTTTCCAAGTTTTATTCTGCTATATGAGTTCTACTACTAATAAAATTATGAATTCAAATATAAGATATTTCGGAATATGTCAATCGTATTACTACACTTATCGGTAAATGTTAAGTAGTACCTACCAGAGTGGAAAAATTGATCAGTTTGCCTGTTGCCTCAAAGAAAACCCGTTCTATAAAAATAAGACTTTTTTAAATAAACTGTGATCATATATCTGAAGAATCGAGAAAATCAAAGGAGAAACGTATAAAAGAAACAGCCACTTTCGATATGGAATGAAGTGAAAAAATTCTTTGATACCACATTGAAACTGTTTGAAAAATGATTCAATCCTACTGAAATCGATTGCACTACCCTATTTTACTACATTTCAATTGGGTTTTTTTAGTAGGCGTATGATAGTCTTCCTCTTTAAGGATTTCACGCAGCTTTCTTCTAGTTATTTTAGTAGTTAAATTATTTCGATGATCGATCGTACCTAACACTCCAATAATATGTGCCGCTATTTTAGAAGGATCTATAGTATTGATATTAAGAAAACAGAAGCCGAGTATGTGGTTTTCTAGAGTCGATCTGAGATTATTAGGGAAAGTTTCCAATCTGTATAGCCATATAGCTGCAAGACTAACATGCCACCGAATAGTTTGTCAAAAACTGCATTAAAGCCTCAAAAGAAAACTTCATCATAAAGCTAGTCCAAAAGCAATTGAAAAACTTAAACTCTAATCACATACAAAACATATCGATAGAAATACTATTAGTTCACGGTAAATTTAGCATTTCATCTGAGTGTTTGTACGCAATTTACTGGTGCTTCAAATGACACTATGTACAGGTAGGTGAACAAATGTTTTGACTAAGTTATTATTGCTGTAAAGCCATTTGACTGAAGTAACAATGTAGAATTGTAATCTGCATCGAAAGTGATTGAATTGTTTTCCAAACAGTTAACTTGTCTTTTTATACACCCTCTTCCTTTGTTCGTGGTTTTCCGAAATTGTAGTCTTAAGGCTTCCTCTCCTAAACAGCCCTTTCTCGAAAATAAGGTTGCTAGAAGCTTTCAGAAACTATGAATGGTTTCACACTTCTCAACTCTAAACTCATTAGATTAAACTTTAGGCACATAATTATTTACATAAAATAAGTTGCTTTAAGGCGAAAAATTGAACTGACACATTTTCAATCCCATAATAAGATAACTTGTTAGTGACAATGATTCACCGTCTCAGCTTCCTAATCAAATGAAACACACCTATATAGTGCGAGAAACCATCATATAGCAAAAGAGATCATATTGTAACAATGGAGTATGATTATGATGTTCAAAATCGAAAATTAATCACCATTCAACTTATTAGATGATAGCTGTCTATAAATAGTCGTAGTTATATTCATTTTGTAGTCTCGAATCCTCGTAGAAAAACTTGTTCTATTCTAACTATTGTTGTTAATCAACAATGCATGACAAACATGACACGATGACAGGAATACTGCAGCAAGGAAATGTTGACTTTAGTTTGTTTCAAAACGGTTCAAAATTATCATCATTATATTGTAATTGTGGCTAATAGCATTGCTTTATGAATTAGTAAGACAGGAACGAATACAGTTTAGAACTCCTCATTAGTAGGAGTCCATGGTTCGCTTTATTATTATGTTACTCTCTGTTTCTAGCTTTCTTCAATCACTACCAGTTTCGCGAGACTCAATGAGGTTCTTATTGAAAACTGCTGGTTGTCATTCAGATTATTTTGTAACAATCTGACTAGTCCCTATAGAAAATAATAAGAATTATTTAAATCTGATATCATCGATTACGGATTATTAAATCTTGGTCATATATCAGTCTTCATCTATTTGTTCTTGTGTTATTTAGTCCCAAAATGTCAGTTTAATTTTAAAACGACAGCTCAAAAGCCGATTGAATATAAGTATGATCCACGAGCTGTCACTATGGGCGACTTCAATAATGATACTTGGTTAGATATTGTGGTTGCCAATTATGATGCTGACAATATAGCCATATATTTTGGACATGGCGACGGCACTGTGTCAAAACCAATCAAGGTTTCTACCGGTGACGACTCTGCTCCATACATGATTGCCGTCGGTGATTTTGACAATGATCATCAACCAGATATCGCTATCGCAAATTTCGGTACCAACAGTATCGGTATACTTCTTGGATTTCAAAATGAGTCTTTTGCAAACCAAACATTTCTATCAACTAAATCATCTCGTCCCATTTGGCTCCATGCCACAGACCTAAATAATGACTCAATACTAGATCTTGTCACTGCTAACTACGGCACACACAGTGTTAGCATATTCTATGGAAATGGGAATGCGACCTTTTCAAATCCAAGTACGTACTCTACAGGCTACGATTCATTCCCATTAGCAGTTGTTAGTGGCGATTTCAACAACGACAAACAGATGGATCTTGCCATCGCCAATTATGGCACCAATAATGTTGGTATATTCTTTGGAACTAGTAATCGCACTTTCACAAACCAATACACTATCTTAACTGGCCCTAATTCAAATCCGTATTCGCTTGCCGTTGGCTATTTCAATGGAGACACGAATCTAGACATTGCTGTCACCAATTATGGAAATGACAGTATAGGTGTACTTCTGGGATATGGCAACGGAACGTTTATGAGTCAAATGACATATTCCCTTCCTAATGCTTCTCCATATGCTATTGGCATTGGTGACTTCAACAACGACAATCAAATGGATTTAGTAGTCACCAATAATGGCACTAACAATATAGCTCTACTTGTTGGATATGGCAACGGTACCTTTGCGAGCCCAACACTGTATTCAACTGGATCTTCTTCATCAATCTCCGTTACCATAGGTGACTTGAACAAAGACAATCGCTCAGACATTGTCTTCATCAGCAATGATACAAACACCATAGGCATTATGGTTGGCTATGACGAATTTTTTCCGATTCAAAAGACGTATTCAACTGACAGAGTGCCATACTCTGTAGCAGTTGGTGATTTTAATAACGACACCCACCTGGATATCGTCGTAGCCAATAGACGTGTCGCCACTGTAAGTGTACTTGTCGGATATGGTGATGGCTCTTTTGCAAATCAGACGACATATTCAACTGGATCTCGGCCAGTGTCTGTAGTTGTTGGTGACTTTAACAACGACAATCATCTGGACATCGCTGCAGCTAATTCTATAGACAACACTGTAAGTGTTCTTCTCGGATATGGTAATGGCTCGTTTGCAAATCAAACGAAATATTTGACTGGTTCAAGTCCAGTTTCTGTGGCAGTTGGTGATTTTAACAACGATACTCATCTGGACATCGTCGTAGCCAATGCAGATGACAACACTGTAAGTGTCCTTCTTGGATATGGCAATGGTTCTTTTGCAAATCAGTCGACCTATTCAACTGGTTTGGTACCATGGTCTGTAGATGTTGGTGACTTTAATAGTGATACCAGACTTGATATCGTCACCGCCAATCTTGATGACAACACTGTAAGTGTACTTCTTGGATATGGAGATGGCTCTTTTGCAGATGAAATCACATATTTAATTGGATCTTCACCATTGTCTGTAGCTGTTGGTGACTTTAACTACGACACTCATCTAGATATCGTCGTAGCCAATAGAGATGACGATACCGTAAGTGTTCTTCTCGGATATGGTAATGGCTCGTTTGCGAATCAAAAGACATATTCGACTGACTCTCAACCATCATCAATAGCTGTTAAGGACTTTAATAATGACACTAGACTTGATATTGTCACCGCCAATTTTGGTGGCAACACTGTAAGTGTACTTCTTGGATATGGGGATGGTTCTTTTGCTAATCAAACGACATATTTAACTGGCTCCGGCACACTAGCTGTCGCTGTTGGTGATTTTAACCACGATACTCGAACAGATATTGTCGCTGTCAATTTTAATAACAACACTGTGAGTATACTACTTCGGTATGACCGAGGTGCTCTGAAAGACAAAGTCACGTTTGCCAGTAGCGACGGTTCTCGTTTGCGAAGCTTTGCCGTTTTTGATTTCAATAATGACAGTGTATTGGATATCGCCGTTGCTAATTATGGCACTAATGACATAGGTATCCTTCTTGGACATGAGAATGGTGCTTACGGAAAGCAAATGGTGCTCTCAACAGGCTTAAATTCTCGGCCTTACTCAATAGCTATTCATGATTTCAACAGAGACGATCGAGTAGATATAGCCGTGGCCAATTATGGCACTAAAAATCTTGTTACATTTATGGGAAACGGAAACGGAACATTTGAAAATAGAGCAAGTTACAGTATAGACTTCGATTTCTCTCCGCTGGCGATTGGTGCTAGTAGTCTGAATCAACATGAACGTTCAGAAATTTTGGAGTACGAATATTATGTCATCAATTTTTTCGAACAACTCTAGTAGCTCTCTTCTGCAATCTTCCTAACTTATCACGATTCTGAACGATATTCTCGCAGCAAACCTAATCATCTGAGGAAGTCCATCAAATAATTGACAAAAAATAAATATTTGGCGATTTTTAATGCCTTTTAACGGACACATCACTTTGAATGATTATGTAAGAACGTCCAATAGGTTGAAAGTGCCATACACACGCTGATTGTTACTAAATTTATAACGAAGAAAGAAGCAAGACAACTTTCTTCAATCACCAAGATCCAAATAACTCTTAAATACTTGTTTAGATATCACTGTCTTATGTTTTGCCGTTGTTCTTTCCTCACCGTTCTTTAACGAATATAGTTACCTTCTAGTAGAAAATTATTATCAGTATGCAGAAAAAGCACATGTTTTAGAAGGTTCAATATAATATATCATACCTACAGAAATAGAATAATTTCTCTGACTGTTGTTCCCTTAAGCCAACTGAATAATGGATTTTGACATATGCCAACATGACTTGAGCAAACATTTATTGAATGCATCTGAGTTATTCAGACATTCCTGAAATCCTTCCGTAACCAAAGAAATTGATTTTTAAAACTGATTATTTTAATAAAAATGAAATAGCGCAACAAAATCTATGCTTTGAGTAATGATGTAAGTTTTGTTCATGGCACATGGCTTGGAAATATTTATGAATTTTTTTCTCAAAGAAATTATGTTTATTGTAAGGTAATCTTCAGCATAACTCATTTAGCAAGTTTTAAGCAATGTTTATATTGTCTTACCGAATAGTGACAATATGCACCAATACATCTCTCAAGGACTCCTCTTCCGTATCATTTCCTGCCACTTTTTGTTAGCTCTTTCTCTTTATCTTCATATATTGAGTGGTGCTATTTTCGAACAGTCCTTTAGGTTCGTGAATGCTACTTGTTTCCAACATAAGATTAAGTTGATATGAATTCTATTTCATTAGTTCAAAAGTATTGTACAGTACATATGTAAGAAACCTGTCTAACTTTTCATCAAAGAGTATCATTAATATTCAGATTATTACTCACGTTCGATTGCCGAATCAGAAATTATTATTATACATCAATTACGTTTTGCAGATACGCGACTGAAATTACCATATTTTAAACTTCAAGTGAATTATACGTAGTGTACAGTTGTTCTATAGGGCGTGACAAGAATGGTTTATATAAGTTTCAAATAATACATAGGTCTCTAAAAAACTAACTCTATAAGAGAACATATCATGAAAAGAGCTTTATTTGCTACTTTTTGTTCAATAAAAAACAAATCGGTTCATTTCTCAGATAAAAAAGGTGACCAACAAACCACTTTTCTACGTAATTATATTTCACGAGTAAGAATAGATGAATTCTCATAGAATAAATATTACCTATTGACACTTATTGAGCAGGTCTTTTATGGAAATTTACTTTCCATTTCGTTTTCTCAGAGTTTTTAATAAGTTGATGTTCGAAGTTTGTAACAAAATAAAATGCTCCTATTTCCTTTTGACTAATTTCCATAGATTGTGTATTGTTTGAATGATAGAATTAACAGAGAATGAAGAATTTCCATTGAAAAAATCACTTGAGAGTTCTATTGATGCTTTATACGTATAGAAAACCTTCAGTGGCCTACATACTAAGCTTTCCGTGGTTTCCATTATCACAGAGTTGATTGCATCTGTTACAGACGACGAATCTCGAGACAGAACACAAAAACTGAACTATTGTGATGCAATTTTGGTGGGGTACGAAAGTTCGAAAAGGGTACAATACTGAGAGTGTCAAATTATAATTACTTTCAGTTCAGTTTAGGAGCAAAGGTAATTATTAGTAATTTACAATTTTTTGGAATTTAAAAATAAATTGTAGATGACCCAATTCATTCTATAAGAGAAGACCTTATACGTACCTGGCTCGATTGATTTAGCCTTCTCTAACTACAATATTATTGAAGGATAGATACCATGAAAAAGCGCAACTTGGCAAATATTTTAATAATCAATCTGAGATGCCTTAGTCATTTTTCTAAGAGTTTTTTTGATTTGAAAGTATAAAAAGCTTGAAGCATAAGAACGAAATGTGACACTAGTCAAACAGAACTATAAAACTATGAACCCATATTGCATATGTGCACAAGAAAACATTTCTCTGTGAAGTCTTATCCAAATTACCGTAAGGTAACATAAGACATCAAAATAGACACATCTTTGTTTTGTCCTTGATATAAATAGACTTTCTTGGTTCTACCTTCATGATGTCTTCTTTGGTAGCGAATTCAAACTGTTATAAAGAGAAATAGTTATGTGCCCTAAAAGACTTCGCTACTAAGGTATGATATAAAAGCGAAATGAAATAGTGCAATGAACAGTCCATAGGCCATAGAAATTCAAAGAATTACAAACATGAAAGTAGAAGATCACTGAAAGGCATCAATGTTCGATAATCTGAAATCCATCTACTTTAGCTTGCAGCTAGTCGTACTGCATGAGACGATGTAATGAATATTAGGTAGGAAATCCGCAATTTACTTTTCCAAAATTCCAAGGTGCTACAAATATCTCAAACTATGGACTACTTGAAAATACAATACAATTTCTTTTCATGCACTTCATCGACATCTGGAAAAACGTTTCTTATAATTTTGCATAATGCGCGATGCTGATGAATGATGGCAGTTGTTAACTTACTAGTGAAAATTTGTGAGAAGAAAGAATATTTTTTTTTATCATAGTTTGGAAAATCATGATATAAGTAAAATGTGTTATCGTCAGCTTCAATTTGAAACTTAAAGAAAACATGCCAGAACGTCCTTTCATATCTTATCTATCTCTACAGTCAACATAGCACAAATGTTTCTGGGTCTGACAGAAGACTTTCGAAAAAGCCATGTCTTTTGAAACACTTTCTATTTTCCTCAGGTGAGAGACATTTTTCTATTGAATAAAAAGATCATATTCACAATTAGTACAACAAACTGCGTCGAACCAAATTCGACACAACTATATTACAGCAAAGTACGTTTCTTTGGTTTTTCTGGCATGAGATCTTCTTATATTAAGTTACTCGAAAACTTCTGACTTTTAGAGAAGAACTTCCCTACTTTTGATCACTCCCTAGGCTGAAAACTAACAATCACACCTTTATTTCTAGTTTTATACTGAATTTAGACATCGAATTACTTTGAGCTTGAGAGACTCTGCTAAGAGAATCGGTTAAGTAGTGCTTTGATGAGAAGATAGCTTGATTCTACAAAAATAGTCTGAGTTAAGGCTAGTTGAGTACTTTTCCAACCATGGCTCATCATTTTGTCATTTAATTGGAGTATTTTAACATATTCTATATGCTTCACTATATTCATTCTTAGATTTTTATAATTGGAGAGCAGCTAAACTTTTTGAAATGCTACTAGATGAAGAAGTTGAATGGATTGAATCAAATTTTGATGGATCAGTTGGGTTTGAATTAATTGCGATTTGTAATTTATTAAACTCAAAACTAAATTAAATTATTTCACTTTTTTGTATTCTTTTATGTAAGAAATATATTCTATTTTTAACATTATATTCATGTGGTAATTGAGTGATATACAATTATTTCATTCAATTGATAGTAGTGACGATCAGTTATCTCTCACTGACTGCTGGGTAACGAGACAGTATGTGTCCATCCTTTACTGCCGATTCAATGAAAGCATTATATATGACTGGATTCATAACTAAATATGATGTTAACAATAGGACCTATTTGTTATTATAGAATACTTGAAGAAATTTTCTTTTTTTATGTAGTGACAGAGAAAATGATGCTCTATTTTTCTATGCTATTTGATGAATCTTCAACTAGTGCCGTAATAATAAAAGGGTGTGGGTGCGTGAGTTATTAATGGAGAAAAACACACACCCACACCCATACCCATACCGACACCCATACCCACACCCACACCCACACCCTTTCATATACCTCTTCCTACACTCGAGGAAATATTATTATTTTCTCAAAAAACCCTTCCCTTTATCCTAAAAATTCAGTTCAAAATTTTGAGAAACTGACTTCAGATTCGGATTCTCCGACCCCGATTTACGTTCGTCAACCTTTATAGAATGTCGTTATTTTCTCAGAAAATCCTTCCCTTGACCCTAAAAATTCAGTTCACAATTTTGAGAAACCGACTTCAGATTCGGATTCTCCGATCCCGATTTACTTTAGTGAAAATCTATGAAAATTGACCGTGGATGTTTTCTTGGCCTTGTGACAAGTAAGCAAACAAGCAAACTATTTTTTTCATATGTCCCTCCCTTCAGTCCAGGAAATTTCCACGCAACTAAGACTAAACAAAATCTTCTATGGCTTGAGTTGATTTTAAACTAACGGAAAAATGACGCCGTAGACTGCACCCAAATATAGGGTGCGTACTGCAGATCTGTACCTGACGAAAGAATGCACCAAGAAGCATAATAGGGCTCCTCATATCTTATGAGTCTGGATTCTCCAAACTACACTGAAAACAAAAAAGGTTTTATACGAAACTAAAAAAGGCTTTCGTGATATCCACGAAACTCTTTTTAGGTTTTGCAGTTTGTAACGAATTCGAAACCCTTCTTTGGTTTGGTATAGTACAACAAAACCCTGAAAACAGTTTGCTGGATGCTTTGTACGTGTTTGTGAGGGTTTCGTATGGCACTACGAAACCATCATTAAAAATTGATGGTTTCGAAGTCTTACACGAAACCAAAAAAGGGTTTCGAATTCGTTACAAAACTACGAAACCGTTTTTGTTTTCAGTGTATAAATCCTGTTATTTTCCTTCTTAAAATATGTTTTATTTATGAGTTATGCTTTGAATCACATAGAAACATTGACGGAAAACATTGATATTTCTAATTCTGTGGTTATCGATGATCCCTCGTCCAAGAACTTATCGATGAAGCTAGATTACTCGTGACATAACCATTGGATAAGAAGAAATTACAAGGATAGCTTTCATTCGAATATGCATAGGCAAAGGATCAGCTAACATAAAGTTCGGTTATCAAATTATTATTTCTTCAACACTAACTCTTCTCGTTGCTATGCAAAACGAGCATACCGTGATCTAACTGCTTCTCTCATTCAATACGTACTATGCGGACAGCTCTTATGTTCGTTGCATATGAAGGCATCGATCATATAGATATGTTTATCACATACAACCTTGGATCTTTTGATCGTGATATTAAATATTCAACTGGTACTTGGCCTCAATCCGTAGCTCTAGGTGATTTTAATAAAGATACCTATCTGGATATCGTCGTTGCTAATAAGAAGAACAATATGATCAGTATCCTTATTGGGTATGGCGATGGTTCTTTTGCAAAGCAAACGCAATATTCCACTAACTCCTCGCCATCCTCTGTAGCTGTTGGTGACTTCAACAACGACACTCATCTGGATATCGTCGTTACTAATTCCGGTGGCAACACTATAAGTGTTTTTCTCGGATATGGCAATGGCTCTTTTTCAAAGCAAACGACATATTCAACGGGCTCCTCGCCGTGGTCTGTAGCTGTTAGTGACTTTAACAACGACACTAGATTAGATATCGTCACTGCCAATATTTATGAAAACACTCTAAGTATTCTTCTCGGATATGGCAATGGCTCTTTTGCAGATGAAATAACATCTTCAACTGTCTTCTCGCCAAGCTCTGTAGCTGTTGATGATTTTAACAACGACTCCCAACTGGATATCGTCGTTGCTAATATTTATCACAATACTGTAAGCATCCTTCTCGGATATGGCAATGGCTATTTTGCAAATCCAATGATTTATTCAACTGGTGCTTTGCCAGAGGGTGTGGGTGTTGATGATTTTAATAACGACACCCAATTGGATATTGTCGTTGCTAATTATGGTGATAACAGTGTAAGTATCCTTCTCGGATATGGCAATGGCTCTTTTGCAAACCAGATGAAGTATTCAGCTGGTTCTGGCCCAAGTGCTGTAGCTATTGATGATTTTAACAACGACAACAAACTAGACATTGTCGTTACTAACTGGAAAGCTAACACTATGAGTATTTTGCTTGGATATGGTAATGGTGTTTTTGAAAAACCAATGATATATTCCACTGGTTCTAGTCCTTCATCTGTAGCTGTTGGCGATTTTAATATGGACACCCAATTGGATATCGTTGTTGCTAATCTTAATGAGAAAAGTGTTAGTGTATATCTCGGATATCCAAAAGAAGGTTTCTTAAACCAAATGAGACTTATAAGTAGCAATGGATCTCGCCCCAAGTCGTTCGCTATTGGCGATTTTAACAAGGACGGTCAAATGGATATTGCAGTGGCGAATTCAGGCACGAACAATATTGGTATTTTTCTGAGATATGACAATGGTTCTTTCGCAAATCAAATAACATATTCAACTGATTCTTCACCATGGTCAATAGCTATTGGGGATTTCAACAACGATGTGATACTTGATATCGTTGTTGCGAATCGTGATAGTGACAATGTTGGTGTATTTCTGGGATATAGTAATGGATCTTTTTCAGGTCAAAAGATGTTTACGACTGGTTTTAACTCTCAACCGAACATGATTGCTGTTGGCGATTTCAACAACGACACTTTGCTGGATATAATTGTTGCGAATTATGGTACAAACAACATAGGTGTATTGCTCGGTTATGGAAATGGCTCCTTTGCCAATGTCAAGCTTTTTCGGTCTAGTTATGGATCCCATCCATTCTCAATTTCTGTTGGTGATTTAGACAGTGATGGAAAGTTGGATTTCGTTGTTGCTAACGAAGGTGCTGAGAATTTAAATACTTTTTTACAAACTTGTTAATATTGATACTTTAGACTTGAGTGCTTTCTATTCATTCACTATTTCTAATTTTTACTTGGTGCTTCTAATATTTTTTCTTCTAACTGTTTTTGCGTGTAGGTATGCTGAAAATTAATAAGTTTCATATAAAGATAAAAAGTATGAAGTGAAACTACCAAAATACGTTTCACTACAGTGAAGAATCTTTTCAGTTGCAAGGTATGGATATGTCAAGGATACCATAGCGTCTTTCGATCTTATTCGGAGCCCTCCTCAGATGATTAGAAAAAATATATGTTTTGATGTGATATTGTGATCATAGAGAAAACAGGTAATGTCAAATTTACAGTTATTGTATTGCTAAATAGCGTGCGGAAAGAAGAAAAAATTATTTGCATGTAGCATCTACATTCTTTTGTATCATCTCTTTCATTGTAACTTATTGTAGCAATTAAAGCATCATTTCTCTAGTTCTCATAATTTTATAGCAATATGATTTTTAAATAGTTTCACTCTGATGGTTTTAAGTTCTGTAAAGCCTAGTGGGTGCGTGTGGATATATGTTCACTGAATAAATTCAAAGCATCATACGACGCGTTTCAACTAGAGCTCAACCCAGCCATTATCAGGTATGTTCGAAGTCTAGAAACTACATAAATATAGCTAAGACTTTGTGTACCATATATCTTAATATTAAAACAATTTCTATGAGGGTCGTAAGATCAACAACAAAACTATTCTTGGAGTGTGAGTGTGGGTGTGAGTGGGTGTTTATGGGTGAGTGGGAGTGTAATTGTTAATCTTTTCTTTCCTCAAACCCGTACCCAAAGCCACACGCACACCGCAAATCCACCTACCCACACTCACTGATTGATGACTTTATTTCATTAATCATAAGTTTGCAAATGTAGCTAAAACAACATTGTTTAAGCATCGAAGTGACACTTGAATTAATTTTCCGAGTCGGCAAAGGAACCAGTCGTGATTACTTTATTTTACTAAATAATACATCGGCACATAAGTTCTGAGAGTTTGGATCAGTAGAATAATATTGTCAATATAAAACTACATTTTAAGGAAAGTAATTATATATTCTGATAGTGCTCGAAATTCTCTATCACTCTGTGTATTTAAGTCTTGACTTACATTTATTTGCTGAAAAATATTTTGAGTACAGTGAAAATATTTTTGTCCACATTGACAATATGCGAAATATTTCTCAACAAATAAGTTCAAGTCAACATCTGAGTACACAGGGCGATAGAGCATTTCAAGAGCATCCAAAATATATGATTACTTTACTAACAATACGAATTACCGTGTAGATAAAAGTTTTAAAAACACGTGAGAAAAGAAAGAAATGGAGTTTGTGGGAATCTGAGAGTGAGGGTGCCTTCACTGTACTCAAAATATTTTTCAGCAAATAAATGTAAGTCAAGACTTAAATATACAGGATGATAGACAATTCCGAGCACTATCAGAATATATAATTATTTTCCTTAAAATGTAGTTTTACATTGACGATATTATACTACAGATCCAAACTCTCAGAACATATGTGCCGATGTATTAGTTTCACCGTAACCTAATTATGCAATAACATGTGTTTCAATCGATTCTGTTTTGCTAAACATTCTTTAATCCTGCAAGTATTCTGAAAAACGAGCTTTGAGAAAGGAATGAGTCATCTTAACGAAATGAATCATCTACGTAGATGAGTTACATTTCATCATTTACCATAAACTAGAGAAAAACCTAGAGAGAACTACGCTTGAACGGAGTTGAACCGCCTATCTTCCGGTTATCAGTCGGACGCGTTAACCGTTTCGCCACAAGAGCTCGCACTTGTGTTTTTTGCAAGCTCTTTTGAAATGGCTTCAGCCCAAGAACTTCTCTAGCGAAATAAAAAAAAACATTTCACATTGGTTCTGCAACGTGTTTCGATACAATATCACAGTTACTGACTTCTCATGAATCGGGTGCATAAATCAGCTATCTTTATATCAATCTGCTTGAATAGCTACTTTTCGAAACTGGGTAGTTCAATACTTGTGAAAAAAAACAGATAGGATATTGAGACTCTCTTGGTGCTTTCTAAGCAGCTTTAACAGCGAATGTGTACGAACATATGCTGGTTCAATGCATGTCATGTGCGCAGTAGGAAAGAATCTTTTGATTTCATGTGAATATCTTAATTAATTGAGAGTTACCATTCTTTCATAGACTATCGTTGAAGAGAGCGATAGAATGGAAAGAGACAGACAGTTGAATCTTTTCTAGAAAAAAGTAAATAACTTGCTTTCATCATACCTTTCCAACTCAATGATTATTTCTCGTATGAGTTTGATATGCGTTCAGCTTCCTGAACAGAATTTTGTGAACGCAAATGAACTATGGCGTCAAATAAGTATATCTCTTAATCCATTCGACCAGCATTCTGAATGATCTAGCAAAGCACTTTGTAACGAAAAGATTTCTGGTACTAATGCTACTCTACTGTGAGCTGTGGGCACTTCGTTTTCTGATGTATGTTTCAGAATTCAGTGTCATTCATACAACTCTTCTAATACATGGTGTATGTGCCAAATATCTCAGCAGATATATAAACGCGATGTTCATGATCACATCGGAGCTCATTCTTCTGTGTGTTAGCAACAAAATTAATAATCATTATATGCATCCTCCATGGTGATACTATATACTCAATCATTAAAACCTTCGCTTTAACGAGTCGATGTTGAAAGCTTAAAATTTAGTTCGTATCTGGATTCGAAGTGACTACAGAAGAAAAGAATCGAAAAAATCATTCACAGCTCACGATAAAGAAAGCCGTGCTCCTGTGGTGTAATTGGATAACGCGTCCGGATCCTAACCGGCAAATTGATGGTTCGAGTCCATCCGGGAGCGGTTGCACATTACATATTTTTTTTCCACATCTCTGACGTATCATGATGATGTAATACCTTGTGTATAGAACGATGCTTACCTTTCAAACGTGATTTCATCATCTGCATGTTGTCTTTCTGTTCTTGTGCGTTTTTGCAATGATTCAATACTCGCACAAACGTTTTACAAAAACTATATAATTTGTTACTATTATCCTGTTCTGTTGAAATATTTCATCATTCACCACGCTTAAAAAAGTTAGAGAGTAATACTCTTGGACGGAGTTGAACCATCTATCTTTCGGTTATCAGCCGAACGCGCTAACCGTTTCGCCACAAGAGCTTGCATTTCTTAATTTTAGACGGATTTTTAAAATGCCACTGACAGAAAATGTTTTCGTTGGAAAATATGGCAGAGTTTCTTGATAGAAAAACCTCTATGTATTACTTGGAATCCATGCGTGTAAGCAGTATGAGCGTTCATTTCTCATGAAAGTCCACATGCGTATCAGCACGCGTGTATCGTTTAGATTCCTTTCTATGAATAATGAAATAAGGGCGTATGGTTAGCTATATCTCATAGAGTGTGCTTCGTCTTTGTCGG